>JAOEFI010000007.1:1474459-1541637 GCA_034621735.1 Anopheles plumbeus
GTGTGTGTGTGTGAGCCTCCTTTCCTCTCGCATTTCTGATGAGTCACTTGATGGTAGTTGAAAAGAACTGACTGTAAGCGGGAACCAGGTGCGCCAAAAGAATGCCGGCTAAAATCGGCGACATTTTGGGTAAATCCCAAAGGGAGGACAGAATAAAACATGACCATTTTGTCATGCTCATGCACGCCATGCTGCATAATTTCCCTTGCGGCCCTATATGTTCCGCCAAACACGCAACTTCTTGCGAACACACAACGCCGTTCGCGTTTTGTTTACAATCGGGCCTTAACGTGCCCGCATGTCCTGTCTTCGGGTGCAATCACGTTTTCCAGTGATTTCACTTTCGCGGCAACCGGTGCGCATATCAAACGCCCCAACCTTGATACAGTTTAAATTGGTTAGTTCCGCCAAACGCCAACTTTTTGCCCACTTTCTTATGCTCTGTTCTTCCCCCCCGTCGTAGCCCACCATCTTCACCGCCCCCATTGGGGGGTGGGACTCGCTCTACTAGACATTCACGGGCGGCACGGGCGCAGTTTTATGCATTGGCGCGTTTTCTAGCATTATGTTTGCTTGCCCCATTCGTGTGCCCTGTGTGTTACATTGTTCACTTAGGAGGTTTTACTTGTTGTTTTTGTTGTTGTTGTTGTTGTTGTTGCTGCTTTTATACCCCACAGCTGCTCCTCCCGCACGCTTGGGGCTTAAACCGACCAGTTTATTTCTTCTCCACTTTCGTCATCTTTGCTGCTCGCGGGCACCCGCCGGCCACCCCCTTCCCAAACCCACGCCCACCCACTGGTTTCGGGCTTGCGCTAGACTGTGGGGTAGGTCAGTTCGACCGAAGGGGGCAAATGCTGGAGGATGGGCGAAGTGGGGTGGTGGATGGCGCGTAGTAGTAACTTGTCTCGTTAGTGTTCGAATTATGTCAATCTTATTCACTCCTACACGAATCCAGTGCGCGTGAAATCGGCATTGTTTCGACCGTCCGGTGGTGTCCACCGGTCCGTGCAACATCTTCGCGCCACCGCCACCCCGGGGAGGGGTTTTTTTTGTTCGTTTGTTTGTAGGACTTGCGTACGATCGTCGGGCGGACCTCGGCGCGGGCAGAATATTGTGCCACCTGCGCGTTGTGGAGATTTCCACGGAATTTCCAGAGCGACACGGGCGATGGATGATGGGCTAGAAACGATTCTTTCGCGATCGCTCGATTCTTGGAAAGTGTAGCGCAACACCCGTTCCACCTCCCAGCGTGCCCACAAAACCGAGCGCCATCTGAAATAGAGCATGTAGCGCCAGCCTAGCAAACACCAACCATTCGCGATCGATTGCGCGAATATTCAAATGGACCCCGTCACCCGCCCCAGGGGGCGCGCGCTGGCGGAATACGAAATAAATCGGTTCAGCTGCGTGCAGGCCGCCGAAAGGGTGCGAGTATTTCGTCAACCGAGCGGCCAAAAGACCGTGGTGAGAGAGACCGAGTGAGAGAAAGAGACGACGAAAAGTAGTGCCGGTACGAATTGTTTCAGTCCACTTCACGCGGGGACCTTGGGACTCGCGGTTTTTGGGGTCTCGTTTTTAACGCTGCAATGCAAAACGTTGATGAACCATTTAATTCCTTCCATTTCCTTGGGCGGAACTGCATCCCCAAAAATCTGCACCTTGGTTCACTCACCTTCGGATCAGTGCCATAAAACCCACCCCCCGGGGGCGTAAGGGGTTCTCGCGCGCCAAAAAATCTGTGCGAGCGCGAACTCCAAAAAGTTTCATCGAGCCGCCGCCGAGACGAGTCGGTCATAAAAATGGCAATTAAAACCACATTCTGACAAAACTGTGTGTGAGCTTTAATGACCCCGGCCAGGGCCCGGTAACCGAAACGACTGGTATCGCATACGGCCGTCTGCGGTTCGTTCGAGAGATAGCGTTTTTTCGCCAAATCAACTCGCGGCTTCGTTATGGACGGGTTTATTCTGATAGCCCAATGCGCGCTAAAGTGAGCGATTTGGAATCTCGGCAACAGGTTCTATTTTTTTTTTTGCTCTTCCCCATCCGCTGGTGTGACCCCGGCGTAGCGCATGCATCATTGCACCGGTTGTTCCTGCGAAACAAAACCAAAAAGCGAAAGAAAAAAAGGGAAGAAATGAATAAAAGTAACGCTTCGATGAGATACAATGCAGTGTGATCGTGATATAAATTTATTCTACGGCCAGCCAGCACTTTGAATTCCCCACACTCACGTGGCCGGGGACTCCCCAGCGTCTCCACATCCCTCCACCTTTTTCCCCGCGAGCGATGCACGAAAATGAATTATTTTAGCACGGTTTATGACTTTTCCCACATGCCGTTTATCACGCCCGGCCGCAGGAAGATGCTGAAACTGCACGATGTGCGAAAAGGATCTCCGGTATTTTGTGAACCAATAGTCAGCCAACCGAGAGAGAGAGAGAGAGAGAGAGAGAGAGAGAGAGAGAGAAGAAGGGAGCGAGAGAGAGAGAGAGAGAGAAAGAGAGAGAGAGTGAAGGGATTGGAAAATGAGAAGAGATTGACGATTGCGCCCCGGCGAGGCGCGAGGAGAAGGTGTGTTTCGTTTATGATAAATAGCAGCGCCGACCCCGCAAGACCCCGCGGTGTGTAAACCGCGGAAACAGTTTCTACGGATGCTCACTCCGCCGCTGCTATAAGTGGCATAAAATTTAAATGCATTATGATAATGTGTCAGAAGTGCAATAAAGCTCATCGCTGGGGCTTCATTAAAATTCAGGATTTTTCGGGCGGCCCTCCTGTTTTTTTTTTTTTTTGCTCAGCTCTGCCATAAACCTAGCCGCGCGCGCGCGCTAGGCCTGACCGACTTCCCTGCCGGATACACGATGTACGTTTATGAATTTAAAACTCACACCTGTTCTGGTGGCTCTTTTTTTGGCGAGCGAGCGAGGAATTAGCCTTACAGCGGGTTTGTTTGTACTCCTGCCAGTTCCAAGAACTATTCCTATTCCCTCGGAGATGCATAATCTTTAATAATGTTTTTGATGAAAAAAGTGGCCCAGGGTTGCTGCTACATCCTTATTTGACGGCTAACAACAAACAGTGTTATGGAGACCGGGATTACGAAGTTCCCCTAAAAAGAGAAACTTCAAATTGGTCAAACAGTTGCAGAGAGACACATTGAAGAGACTCCAATTTTGCTCTCTTTTTTGTTGCGTCGCCATGAAAATCGGGATGGCGTGTCCACCCGCCACTTTCGACGCTCGGCGACAGGGGACGTGAAAGCTGTTAAACACCGCAGAAATCTTGTCCGGCAACACTTGCTAACTCCACTCCTTCCCCGGTGGCCATCGAAGGATCGATCGCTGTCGTGCGCTTGGGCATGTGCCCCAGCCGTACCTACAGGTTGTATAACGATAGCGCATCCAAACGCGATGACGCGAAAGAGCTCCAAAACGCATACGCCACACAGCTACTGCCAGAGTCAGTCTTCCCTGTGCAGGTTCCATCGGTTCGGCCGGGCAGGTCAAACATGGGTTGAAAGTCATAAAATTCAAGTATGTTTCCACTCCGTTAGCCCTTCGCATGCGCTGGCGAACCTTTTTGGCGGATTTTTATTTGCCCCCCACCCAGCCGCTAGTCCCCCTGGCTTCAAACTTCGAGGACTGCTGGTGGACTTGAGGGCTGGAACCAGCTCCTAGCTCAGCTGACCATAAACTGTGACACTTGTGCCAATGTATGCCAGGTAAAAGTTAAATTGAATTACAAACAGTGATCTTACGGACGATCATTATATTCACCCCATTTTAACTCCAGCGGCTTTCGAAAGGTTCGCGCACGGTGCCCGGCCATCTGCCGGTGTGTGTGTCTTCTGCTATTGTACAACGCGCAAGCAGTCAACCTTAACTCGGGCTCGGGCCATACTGATTCGCGCTCATCTCGCGCGTCGAGTCCGCTCGGATCGGAATGGAGGTTATTCACAGATCGTCTCCGATAGATATAGCCATAAGTACCTAGATGGTGCGGACCTTTTTTTTTGGCACCAAACGATCATCGCTATTCGATGTCTTGAGCGATGTTCCCGACGACACTGGTATTGGCCGTGCGCTCGACGACTCGGCGAGGAATAAAATCTCCGCATCAATACGACGCCTTTCGTAATCTGCAGGTGAAAGGAAATCTTTAATATTGTAAATTCGAATCGTTCGAAGGATATCGCATGAAACAAAATTACTGTTTTCACTCACCCCGCGGCAACGGTATCATTCAGTTCCCCGTTCGGATTTAAGTTAACCTTACAGAAAATATTTCGTCCAACATGATTGTTTTAAATTGGTAAACACAAGTTATTTAGTAAACTGGCCAAACATCAACATGTACCAATTTATTATTGACCAAAAAGGCAACACTCATCGATCGTATAACACACACACCCTCATGTAACACACACACATTACCGCTGGAATGCTCGTATATCTTCCCCGGACTCGGAACGGTACAGATCAATTAAGGCTAGGTGCTTTTTCGAAGGGACGCAAAACATTTTTATGGCGACCACTCACATCCTCCTCGCCGTCACACCGTGAAGGCGGACAACCCGGGGAAAGCGTGCAAAAAAAAAGGAAGCACCGCACAGAATTTCTGAACTCGTAAACAGTAAATCATAGGATAATGCCATCTCTAACACGGAAAACAGTGCGCCAACGGTGTGCAACAATGTTTGGAACTTTTGCCCCAGTGAACGACGGGCGTGTTACAAAAAAGAACGTATCTTCCCCTGCCTTGGATTGGTTTCGTCCATTTCGCGTCCATCGCTTATTTATTCCGGAAGACGTGTCAGATCGTTTAAGAGCCCATTTGGTGGTGGTGGAACACACAGACAAAAAAAAAACCACAAACGACCAGAAACAAGGTTCACAGTTTTGTATTCACTTTTATTTTTCACTACCCGTTCGTAAAATCGTTCTAAATAATAATTCTCAACCCAATGCTTCCCTGCTCACGTTGGTTTATTTTTTCTCTCTATCTCTCTCTCCGTTTCTTTCCAGATGAATCAGCAGTGCAAAGTGTGTGGCGAACCGGCGGCCGGTTTCCATTTCGGTGCCTTCACTTGCGAAGGTTGCAAGGTAAGAAGTCGCGGCTTGCTCCGTTCATGTTTCATTATAATTGTGGGAACAACGGCTCCGGCTGCCGATGGTTCTGCGTACCTTGCCGTGTAGTGCACAACGGCTGCCGGATGTGATACCCTTCCCAAAGTTGGGCCCCATATTTGCCCAACCATGCGAGTCCAGACCGTTTGTTGCTAAACTCCGGAGAACGGAGATCAATGTTCGGGTTCTGGGGCCTACCGGCAGCTGGTCGAAGCTGGAAGGGCAGCAGGCGGAGTTCGTATGGGATCCAGTGGGATTGCCAGCCGGTGGTGCCAAAAGGGCTTGATGAGTCAGCATTTGCACTGCGGGGTGCACTGAGTGACAACTTGTTGCACAACGGCTCTGCGGTCTGCAAGCCATCACGCGAAACAGACACAAACGCTCATCCCTTAGGCCCAACACCTACATGTTGTTTGTCACCTCCGCATTGGAAGACCGGGGAAGCCGAGCAGGGGAAGGGGAATTGCAAATCGTACTGCACAACTAGCAGCGACGGGTTCCGTCCCATCCTTTTCCGTGGGTTCTTTATGGCTGCTCCCAAGAATACTGGCCCCCTAAGCCTATACGGTAAACTACATTTAAATCGTTAATTAACATAACAGTTTCCTCCGTCTCGAAATAGTAACAACACTCCCGTCTAGGAAGCTGGAGGACGGCGGGGGAGGAGGCTCCCAAGATGTGGCATATGTGGTTGTACCAATCGCACAAGGTCTGGCCTGTGAGTTGTATTTTCTGCCGGTTCGCGTTTCCTGGTCTTGTGTTGTTGTGACGCGCGAGTTCTATAAATCATGGTCCGTACGGCCATGGAGTTAGAATTAACTTCATTCGTATAACTTGTAAAAATTGTTCTAATGAAACAGATCATGCTCGAAGTTTGTCAAAACATTCACATTTCGGAATCTCCAAGCCCGGTGAAAAATAGGTCAAGATGACATTCGCGCCGTAATTGGAGCATTTGAATCGAATCCAATTCTGCTATAATTATATCCAGAACGTCCGATGAATCACATTGCTGAATGATGGATCATGTCGCTGGGAAGGAAAAGAGCAATGTTAAGCTTCACGGCCAATGCGCAAACCGGCCCACAATGGCCGGTCGCGGGTTTGGTGAAGGCCTCCTCAAAAGGTTATACTTGCACCGACGCGGATCTACGTCGATCTCGGCGGAGATGATGTGGGCTATTTTCATAAATTTCCGAGCGCCTGCCGAGGTGCCCTGCGGCGATTCCCAGCGATCGTGGAAAAACAAGATCTTCGGTTCGGGCTCCGTCCGCGGTGGAGGTGGAGGCATTGTGGTTCAGGTGCAAAGGGGCGCTATTTTGAGACTGCTCTATAATAGTTGAATTAGCCTCTCTCTCTCTCGCTTTCGCTCTTCCTTTTTTAAATTAAACTACTACAAATGACAAATCAATGGTAGGTTACGGTGAGGAAATGGCTCCTCGAAAAAAACAACTCGACCGATGGCGGCCATTAGACGACATTGCGGGCATCGGTATCCTCCCTTCTAATTGAAAGAGCAATCAAACCTGCTGGCAGCCCCGATGAACCTGCTGTGCGATGGCCTCCTCCTAGTATTTGGTGGCCCACGGTGCACGCGGTTTCGGCGCTTTAGATCAATCACACTACGAATGCCGAAGGTGGCGAGTGCAATCGAATTGTTCCAGTCCCAAGGAGCTTACCTTAAACTCCAAAAGTACACGAGTTGAACCTCATCGAAGGAAAGGAAAACTCATCGATTCCATTTGGAACCGATCTGATATTACCATTACAATCATTCCCTTCGCTTGTCACGATGGCACAACAGCGGGGGGCATGAACATGATTCAAGACAGACCAAATCAAAATACAGCAACACAGGGTGACAGTTTGTATGTGTCAATCGCGTATGCGTCTCTTTCGAATGGCGGCGCAAAGCCTACTTATGGACAGTACTCGAGCTGCACAGTTACCGTACGTTTGTTGCGGCGATGCTAAACCACCCCACAAGTGCAAGCTACCGGTGTGGGCCACACACAATGACAAAAATTCAATCGTTTTATTGCATAATAGATTCGCCGCCGCGGTGCACCCCAGTGCCTCCGCTCTGCTGCATCCCGCAGCCTGAAATCGAGTCAATGCCGGTGGCACCGGCGACGATTGAGTCTGCACTAGCGCGACTGGCAATCATAAAAATGTCAGTAAGTCAACTGACTAGCGTAGCTCGGCGGAACGGTTGCGCTATCGTCGCCGGTGTTCCTGCCCCCTTTGCGCTCATCCCCGCGAACCCTCCCCGTCGTCCACCAGCCTAGCCAAGATTTCTAGCACACAATAGCTACCGGTCTCAAGTACGATCATTTTCCAAGAATAAGAATTGGCGCACCGGCTGCCGGCCGAGAAAAGTGGGGAAGATTTACGTGGCCGTATCACGACATACACATGTGCGCGGACCTGATACGATGATGACGGAACGTCTTTCAAACCCGCGTGCACGGGCGACGACTTGCGTGTGTGGCATCCGGCGAGGCGTACAGCCCAGTAGGCCTTCTTCAAGGCTCTCGCGCGCGCAATTGCCGTTTGGAGTCGCAATCGCACACAAAACCAGGCTCGCCTAAAGTACCTATTTTCCGCAAGGGCTCACACGAAATATCTGATGATCGAGCGGATCACCTGTGTGCGCAGTACGCACCGCGCTGGCGTGTGTGCAATACAGCTTTGTCGTAGAGGAAGCAAATCAAATTGTCTCCAAGCGTTTCGTTACAGATTGCTCAATTGAGAGTTATTACAACGCCAGCAATTGTTGTCTTTCCGCCGGTCGCGCGGATCGCTTGCAAACTCACCACTTTTCAAGGCCGCGTTCTGAAAAACATGTATCGTGACTTGCGCAAGCGACATTCAATCACGATTTGCGGCGTGCGTCGAAATACTAAACTCCTCATGGGGGGATCCTCATGATTAATAGTAAATCATTCGAAAACCCCCCACAAATTGCCACCGGAGTTGATGAAATGGAGGCGCAAGTATCAACTGAAAAATAACTCAGAAGAACTTCGTTATTTATTGGGAGCTTTACACATTTTAAACGTATAACCCTAGACAAAAATATAGTGGTTTTGTATAAAAATGTTTTAAAAACAAACCAATCCATTCCATTGCTTTAACAAGTTGCCAATAACGGTGAACAATGTATTTCTGTTTCGAATGGTGATGATCAACTGACGATTTTTTATATTTTGACACTAATATACACTCATTAAAGCATCAATCTCCGCAAGCTTCAAGCAACACGATCGCTATTAGTGATCGCGAGTAGTGGCATAAGTAGAAAGTGAAATTCGAACCCATCGCAGATCGGCCCCATTAATTATACCATCCCAGAAAAGGTGTTGCTCTACCGCGCGCGCGCTTCCGTTGAAACGGAAAATGGATTCCCCGTAAAACACGAAGACGTCTTCTGTGGCAATCCCACGACGGATAGCTGTGAATTGGTGCTACTTCAGCATGGGTCGAACCTGTGTGGCACGGGTGTTGAAATCGGCGAGTCGCCTGCGCGCTGGTCCGGCTACCCGTAGGAGGCTGTGAATTTGTGGAATGCGTGAAGCTGTTAATCAAAGCTCCCCCAGAAAGCTCCAACACATCGCGAGCGACATCGGGTTGGTGCGAGTGGCACATTTTTTTGGGGATGGCACTCGTCATGGGAAGTTGAAGCTTCTTTGACGGCATTTGACATCAATTTGGCGTTGGGGAACAAAAAACACGTTATGTTTGTGGCCGTCAATTTAAGTCGTCTTTCCTCCCGCACTAACGTACTTTTTCCTCGTCTTTCTCTTCCTCTTCCTCCAGTCTTTCTTCGGACGGTCGTACAACAATCTGTCATCCATTTCGGAATGCAAAAACAACGGCGAGTGTATCATCAACAAGAAGAACCGGACCGCGTGCAAGGCGTGCCGGTTGCGCAAGTGTCTGATGGTGGGAATGTCCAAGAGCGGCTCGCGGTACGGCCGGCGGTCGAACTGGTTCAAGATCCACTGCCTGCTGCAGGAGCAACAGCAAGCGGCCCAGCAGCAGGGCAACCACCAGAAGGCGTCGCAGTCGGTCGGCATGCACGCCGGGATGTTCCACCCGGGCTATGCGCACGGGATGTATCCCCGGCCGCCCTGCACCAAGGAGGAACTGATGATTCTGGGCCTGGAGGAGTACAGCAAGCACCCGTCGGCTTCGCCGTCCGTCAGCTCACCCGACAGCCACAACTCGGACAGCTCGAACGAGCTCCACGACCGGCGGAACGCACTCCTGCGCCAGGGCAAGCTGCACGAGTCCTCGCTCAACAAGGACCTGTTCCTACCGATGCCCTTCGGAGGGCTCCCGCTGATGCCTCCGCCGGGCTTCCTGCCCTCGTCACATCTCATGTTCCCCGGCTTTCACCCGGCGCTCTACTCGCATCCGCAAGCGGGTCTGCTGAAGCCGGCGGAACCTCACCTGACGCTGCCCAGCTCGCCGCTGGCCAACAACAACAGTCGCTTCACACCAAACCACAACACCGAACCGAACCCACACCCACCGGTTACGGCAGGCGGTGGAAGCGACAGTCGCAAGTCGCCGGAGTCCTTCTCCAAGCGGTACATCCTGGACCAGGTGCTGGAGTCGCAGCGCTGCCCTAGCAACGGCACCGTCGGCAGTGACAAGGACGAACCGGAGCCCGAGGAAGTTGCGGCGGCCACGATGACTCCACCGCGATCTCCCGTCGTGTCCGTCTCCCAGCCGTCCTCAGGCGGTCGGCAGTCGCAGGCTTCCTCCGGACATCATAACCATCACCATCACCTTCATCATCTTCCTAACAACCAGGATAATCCCATCGATCTGAGCATGCGGACGGGCAGCAGTTGCACCTCGACGGACGAGCGTCGATCCTCGATGTCCGGCGCAGAGTCAAACGTCTCCGATGATGAGGCCACCGCCGACAGTCGCCCGCCGTCCGAGTTGGACAAATACAAGTACGCCGTGGCGGCAGCGGCTGCGGCGGCCGCGGCTGCTGTTGTTGTGGCCAAAAACACTACCAGCCCCGCGAACAACAACAACAACAGTATCAGCCACAACAACCATAACAACAACCACAGCGCTAGCAGCATCAGCAACAACCACAACCATCACTCAAGCAACCACCGACAACATCAGCACTCGCCGCGTCCGCACGCTCTGTCGATCTCTCCTCAGCCGACGCAGCAGCAACACCGAGCGTCCCCGCCACAGTCCGAGTCTCCTCACCGTGTCCAGCATCACTACCAGAGCCACCATCGTCATCAGCAACACCATCATCAGGTCCACCACCGGCAGCGCCACGGTCTCGGCCACCATGGCAGTGGAAGCGAGTCCGAGCTGGACCGCGACGAAACCGAGTACGATCGGGAAGTGAAGCGAATGAAACTGCAAGGCACCACGCCACTAGATCTGACTACCAAAGTCTAAGAAGAACGCGTGGAAAACGGCCTCGAAAATATGTGGTGCAATTTTAGCTATACAGCTGCATGTGTTTAATGTTTCAAAATTCTGGCCAAGGGACACAGACACAGAAGTCCGGAATCTTCCGTTACGGCGTGTGGGTTGATTAGGTTTGCAGTTTGTCTCGCACAACTGCAGATGGCACACACACACACACAATGGTGCAAAATAGACAATAGACAATGGTGGCAAAGAAGATGGGCGAACCTAGCTGCAACTGATCGGCCTGCAGCACTTTACCAAAGATCGGAAGTGCTTCGATAACGACCACCGAGGTTCGAGGTGTGCTCGTGATTATTGTAAATACTTTACATCTTAGCTAAACCAACCGGAACGCGCGTAAAGCAGTAGGCTAAGATAATGGATAGTCGGTTTTAGGCGCGAACGTCGCACGATTGGCAAATTGACAATTTGAGACGCGAAAAGGGAGAACTCCATGACAGTAGGTTTTGTTATTGCCGGGCGATGTTTCCAATAGGGGAAGTTTTCACCGGCACTGGGCTTGCTTGGAAAGCCCTTATCAGTTCTACTATCATATCTGGAGACGCGTGTAGAAACGTGTTTTGTGCCAGTATTCAGTATGTCCAGACGTAGATTACCAGTTGGAGTGTGCGGTCTGGGAAAAGGACACGGTGGTCAGTACTAGATTTGAGTTGTTTTAAACGCAAGTGATGTCCAGATCCGAGGTCACCCTCGGACGCTTATTGCTCCTCTGATAAGGAAAAAGGAAAGCTGTGCGAGTGCTGCGGAACGGAACTTCTCTATCGTTAGGTGTAATAACTTATGCACAACATGTAGTTGCGTACAGAAAAAACCCCGATAGCCATCGTGTTATTTTTTTTTGTTTTACAACACCGCTCAGCCAAGGGGCGGAACCGTCTCCAGAACCGTCTCTCGCAACTGTTGCGGATAATTTTAATAATCGGGCTCGTAAAAGCAAAGAGCGCACGGATATTTAACGCCAAAGTTGCTACCGGAATTCCTGTGCCACAATAACTCCAGCAGAGCTCCTGGTGCTACTCAAAAGAAAAAGAAAAAAACTGGACCGGGACAACGGACTCCACCGGGCTCTCCTCTCCTCTACGCTGCAGCTCACAATAAAACGCACCGAGCGGGGAGTTGATTAAATGCATACAAATTAACGTCTGCTTTTCTTCCAATATCATCATCATTTTTCATTCCACCTCCCCCCCACCCATCCACCCTCGAGATTCTGCCCTTCTGGTCCTGCTCCTTCGCCTAACGGGCGTATGCACGGTATATAACGATCGGGATAATATATCGTGCCCAATGCAGACGAGCCTTAGCGCGCCCCTGGCGGCAGCAGTGGGTAGTGAGTCCTACCCGTTCATCCTCCTCCACGCAACAAATGATACTGCCCCACCTCTCCCCACCACTCACACAAACGGATACAAATACTACCAAACGCTTGGGGGCATCAATTCGAATAAATCTGTTTCGCGATCCAGCAAGACATTAAGGGCATTCTTGGCTGTAATTCTCAATGCGTCTATTCGTCTACATTTCATTTACCACGGTGGGAAAATCGAGTGCGAACCCGAGTGCGGCAGTAAATTGCGAAGCCAATAAAAAAATACACATACCCAACATAGAGTAACCATAACCGTAGAAGGGCCTTGCGCCTGTTTCTGTTTCAACGATCCTTGCAGCATTTTAAATAATATCCTAAAGCCGAACAGTGAACGTGTTCTGACTTTCTTTGAAATGTTCAATTCCATCCGTTACTACTTCGAGTGTATGATCTTCCGATAAAGAAAATCGATAAGAAAACCAATTAATTTATTGTTGTACAGGCCTCTGTTGTGGATTGTAATTTAATGACTAATGACGCATCGCACACTTTGATCCTATTTATAGTAATTCTACAAAAGATACCACTGCGGGCAACACACACAGAGTTGTGTTTAGATACTTATTTTCAGCTTAAAATAGCTTACGTAGTTTAGTGCAGTAAATGAGGGGGTTAGAAGCTGTTGGAAACGTTCTAGCATAGAGAAAGAGAGTAAAGTTTTTTGTTTAACGGTTACAAACAAGTCGAAGACCATTCCACCCGCAATCCAATATTGTTATCTAAGATCTTGAGCGTATGTTTAGTATAGATAATACAATTTGACTCTATTGATCGTTGGAAAAATTACATTACATAAATGAAATAAATAAAATGTAGGAAATAAACATGAAATTTATCAAAAAGCAAAACTTCGAGTTGACATTTTTAGTGGTATTTTAATATATTTCAGTTTTTCCCCTGGTCGTGTGGGTGTTGAGAAAGAAATCATGTAGTGATCACAAGTCCCGAATGAGTCTCCTGCTTCCAAAAACATATGTACATTTACAATGGAATGTACGTATGTTTTGATCTCTCGAAAATTACACACAAACATTTTCCTATGATTTTATTTTATGTTTACTGATTCGAAAACATAACTATTTGAAAAAGTATCTTTTCATGTAAAACATAACGGTAAGAATTGATGTAGAATGGAGAATCAACAATCAAAGTTTGTTTCTATAAAAATACTCAATTGATAAAATATTGTCATCCATCAATTGGACAATTTTTTTAATAATATACTGCTTACCTGTAACCTTGAAATCGATTATTTTGAATTTATATTCAGAATCCTTGCGCTGTGAATAACAAGTTGTTATGTTTTATGCACGGCATCCACTTGAAAGAATAATGACATGGAAGAAGTTGAAAAAGGGATTCGACATTACTGTACTGTGTGGTCGCAGCCACATTTCTATTACATCTTCAATGGAATCGATTTTTCCACGCATTCTGTTGAAGAACGGGAAATAAGGAAACTATAAACTCTTCAATTATTTGAGAACTCTTCTTTCCTAAACACTATCAATACATTTTGATTCTCGTTGACAGCGCACACTTGATAAAATTTTTAATATCATAGGGTGAAGAGACACGACATATTTTCCCATAGGGGAAGCAGTAGGATAAGTCAGTTTGAGTCGCTTTAAATGCTCTACTAGTTATATTACAGCACTTATTATTGAGTTATTGAGAAGGTTTACCAGTTTAGTTGAAAGTAATCATTATGAAACTTTACCATAACATTGAAATCTCCGGCTTTTCTATTGGTATTGCAATTTATAAAGTCGTTTTTTGCTAGTCCAATATTTTAAACTAGTTTCACGCTATGAAATTGGTTACAATGAAATTTGAAGCGAGTCTAGAAATAAAATCTTCCTTCGTTCCACTATAGCTGTTTACCAACCACAAAACAAAACATCTTCGATCTCCCCGTTTTTCTTTGAACTTTCGTCTGCGATTGACAAATCTTGATACGATCCGCCGGAGAGAAACCTAAACGAATGCGCAGGAAACGACCACATTAATGTTTTCGTACGGACAGGTCTTCCTTTCCGGCGCGGTACACGGCGTTCGTTCCTTACGGTACTTAGGGAAACTGCCGGCGCTGGCGATGAAGAAGATTGTTGTGCCAACTGGGTGGCATAGGTCACACGAAACCAGGCTCCACTTTTGGAGCAGTAATCTACTCGGTGTGGTTTTGGTTGTAAAGCCGCGCAGCGCAGGCGCTTCTCACGCACTTTTCGACATTTGATGACCCGCGCCTGGACGGGAGATAGATAGAGAAAGAGAGAGAGGGGAAAATGATACCAGCGACAACGTTTCCTTCGTACAGGCACAATAAAGCGGTATTTATCTCCGCCTTTTGGTACCCTACACTTTGGACTCATTAGTGATTTAATTTCTCCCGTTTTCATTATCGAAGGAAGTCATGAAACACTTTCCAATGATTCCGGCATTTCATTGCAATGCAAGCCCGTGGTGGACGGATATAGACGGACTGACGCAGATGACTTTTTTTTAGTGGCAAAGGCGTTGCTTTCAAATGCTCCCCACGCTCTAGATCATCCTCTTTTCTCGTCGGGGGCAACCGAGGACTGGAGTGATCGGTTACATACTCGAACATTTAAAGCGTTCATTTTAAATACCGCAACAATGTTCTCAATCCACTTTATCTTTTTTTTTAAACAAACATACCTTTTGCTGCATTGGATTTAATTGCATTTCATATTATCACAAAACTAGCTGAAAAAATTGTAGAACTACAGTTTATCATCACTTTCACTTCGTTCTATTTTTGGCGTTTAGATTTATTGTTGATTGCTTAACTTTTGCCGATGTTCAATTGATGTTTTTGCATTGGAGTTAAATGCGCAAAAATGATGTACGGTCGAGCAAAACAGCATAAATACTCTTTTTGCACACCATTCGTTACCCTTCTGATGCTAACGGCCGAGCGCCCCCACAAATTATCCGCATGCATACATCTTATGCGAGCGATATCACGAACTGTGGCTTGTCTGTGCAATATTCAATATTCTGACCGGCCAGACGAATGGTTCCAGCTCGTTTTGGGATGTACACATTCGCTTCGACTTTCCATTCCATTTCATCGACGTTGGTTTTCCGATCCAATGGTCATACTGAAAGATCCCTGGTGAAGCCGTGGCCTTTGCGTAAACATTTCATTCCTATTCCGTCAATTTCCTTTTTGGAACCATCGCAAATCTAATATGCAATGTCCCTGAAAAAGGATGGATGAAAATGATCACCGTGTTCTATTGATATACATATATGCAATCGCCTTTATCTTCCGTTCGATTGATATTTACTGGTTCAGATTAGGTCCGAACATCAACAAGAGAACATCTTGAGAATTTCCACAAATGAATAAATAAATCAATAACTAAACTTAAGTTGGCCAGTAATACATAAGACATATTTGTTGCATAACTACAGAGTAGAGATTTTACTACAGATCAAAATTAAAATAATATTTCTTGAATCATACATTTTGAATTGGTTCTGAGTTGTGTTGTAAATGTATGTTTGTCATATTGAAGGTCATTTGGTAATGTTAAATTGCAGTGAAGGCTGAACAGAATCCTACAGACATATAGGTTCTTAAGAGTGTTCAACTTAATGGCTCCCCGCTCTTTGCTTGTTATTTAACCACCAATTCATATCTAAGTGAAGGTGAGGTGAGAGTGAGGTCCAAAGGTCCAAAGGAGTACTGACTATTTTGGAGGCTATTCGATTGACATACATCAACCACAAAACGACCACGCATCCATGAGGACAGCCGAACTGGGTGGTGATTTATGATTAAATTTATAAAATGTATGAATTCAATCCAATCACGAGACTCACACCATAAGCCAACAGCGCCTCATGTGGCATCAAGTAGAACAGAGTCTTCAAACAATTTTAAATATATGGTCACTACGATCAGGCAGGTAGAACTGTTTGTGGATTACATTGACTGCATTGGACTGTCTCATAACATTTTCGTCGATCGTATCTGGGAATACAATTAAAACATGTAGCATTCGCAACAATTTAAAACATTTTAATAACCTTGCTCCGACCAGATAATCACATGAAAAGTTATATAACTATTCAAATAAAATATTTGGAGAACCAAATCTAAAGTTCAAGTTCTTAAAGTAGAAAGATTTAAGGGACTCTAATCTGCATATCACGGGTCAAGACAGGAAAATATTATATTCAAAAAATTGGCACACAAATCATTGTTCGGGAAAATCATATCTTTCCGATGGGCATGATCGTTTGCATGAGTCTACATAAACCTCATAACAGGAGTGTCGTAAGAGGCCCTGCACGCACCACACCGACCGTGGTGTGAAGACCGACTGAATAAGTGTCTAATTTGTGACCATTTCGAATCATATTGTGAGCAATACAACACCCACCATGCGTAGATGAATTCGAGCACTAATTGATTACACCCAAAACATCGCGTTGCCGACGACGAGTCCTGCATGGGGAGCCGCCGCCTACTGTCAGAGAGGAAGAAGAGGAAGAAAGAAAACCCAAGAACTGCTTGATGAGCGTACATAATTCGTGGACGCCTTCCCCGAGCCGGCTGTGGGCCGGAATGCGGAATTCAACAAACTCGAACGAATAAGACCGGCGAAACCGCGCCACCAAAGGTCAGATGATAGATGCGCGTACGGAACCCGGTTGTACTGGAAGCCGGAGTCACTTGCCTTGTCTTGCCGTTACATGGAGTTCGTGTCGCTTCACCTTCCGAACTCCGGATTCAAACTCTCATCCCCTGTCATCGTCGAGACGGCGTGTATCGGCGTGCCCCGAAGATTCATCATGTGAGGCAAAGTGGTTTGCGAGTGTGTGCCCTAGTGCCTGCGCCCCGATGACTGACTGGTGTTGTTCCTACACATTTCGCGGCACCCGGGCCGACCTGGAGCAGCGGGCGAAATTATCAATTTGCTAGGGAACTTTCTTCGCCCCGTCTCGATTACTGCCTCGTCCGCCCGCTCTCTAATGCCGCCTCCAGCCCACCCCCGACACTGCAGTGCACTTGTGTGAACTCACCTTCTCTTAGGCAAAATTGCCATAAATTTATTACAAATGAAATGAAACATAAATTTTCCCGTGAAATATTGATCAGCACGTATCCATCGTTTCGGACAACCTGAAGTACTGCACTGCCCCCGATGGGGCAGGGAAATCGAAGCGTGAATAATATCGCAACCAGTGCCAAAGATGGGCCCAAGCGCAGGCACGAACACAGACGAAAGGGCCCAATGGATTCATCTTGCGCATCGTCTGCACATGTGCTTTCGCGCGGCGCGCATGCTTCCCGTGCACCGTTTTCCTCCGACCCGGACGGCGCTACAAATCTCACGCGATGAGAGCCCCATAGAGCCCCCGGTCGGCGGGAAATTACATGGAAATCTCCCCACACCCGCTCGCGGGACATGGCTACGGGACGCCGCAACTCGGCCGCAACTCAGCCGCAGCTCGGCCGCAACTCGCACCGCTAATCCCTACTTTCAGCGTTTATCCCGAGCAATCTTAGCGGGGAACCAACGTGGAGCCCGTCCACTACGGTACCCGATGGTTAGAGGGCCCGAAAATAGTAGAATCTTTTACCTGGAACCTGAAGACTTCCCGGTGAAGAATTGAGATCACCACGCGGCCATCGCCGCTAGAGACGGCGCGCGCACACTCGCAGCATAACATATCAAAATCGGAACCGGCGTGAAGAGAGCAAAGTTGAAGCATAATTCACCCTCATTTCGTAATAAATTGCACTCAATTGATCACGACAAACTGACCCGTTTCCTGCGTTCGCGATCGCTTGGAAAATCGTGGGACACACGGTGTCGGTGCGCAATTTCATGTTAGACGTGATCCTTCCATTTAGTACGACTTTGGGTTGCTAAATTAGAGCACCACCCCGCCGTATCGCCGCGTTTCTTACTCATGGATTATGGACCTATAAGATGAACTCATATATCAAGCGAATCGTTACCTCAAACGTGTGAATTCAAAACAACTAAAACATAAAAGTATGATAAAAAGTAAAGTAAGCTATAGGAATGTATGATAACAAACAATACGATAAATATGTTAAATGAATATAACAATTTATTTATAGTTTCATTATCAAATTACCTAACAAAACAACTGTATGATGCCAAAGCTCAAACACTAAGGAATCGATAAATAGCAGATAAACTTGCTTAAAAAAACACCGTGTCTGAAGGAAGTTCCCATGAAACGTTCCACTGGCTAGAGATTCTCCCATAGGAAAGAGTAATGCCAACTATGTGCCATCTACGAAACTCTCGCCCATCTATGGTGTGCTTCTGTGCTTCCCTGCCACACAGGAAGTTTCCAAAAATTCCGTTTACTCTTTCGCCGCAAAAGCAGCCCGAAAAACACCGAAAAGAAAACACTAGTCCAGTTAGATAATTTCCTGTGTAGCGTAACTTCAATCGTTTTTCCCATCGTTGCGATCCGGGCAGGCGTTCCGATACAATAAATTATTGGATCCAACTTAGCCGAGGGGAAAAAAAGTGGTTTAGTTATTAATTGATCCATTACGATTCGATTGCTCGCTGGATTCGATGATTTCCTTCCAAACAGTAGCAACCAAACGCCATCATCTCACCGCCGTTGCTCACGTTCGGTTCCCTAGTCCCGCGATCGCTGCAGCGGTCCGACTACCGAAGCGAAGGTCTACCGGAGAGAACGTTCGCCAAATTGGGCTCACTTCAAACGCCTATGAATGAATCTAAAATTACGGGTTTCGCTGAACCAACGCGGCCCCCGGTGGTACTATCAGGTGCCCTCCGGAGGAGGCACGTAGAACCTCATAGAACCCTACGCCAGCCTCGGACGCCCTTGGTGCTCCGCGGAGGACTCCGCGCACGGCACAGGCGATCTCGATTTTTTCTCTCTTCGCACCGAGAAACAATTTGGCTTTATTGATTTTTAATTCGTTGGGAACCGAGCCAACAACGAATCGCCAGAATTCACGGTTCAATTAGATAATCTATTGTTAAATATAGAGAATTAGTGCTCGCGTTTTTCTTCCCCATCCCCTTTTTGTGGTTTGAGAAAAAAATGTATCCTAGATACCTCCCACCCCCCGTCCTCGGTGGCTGTTGGGAGCTCTGGTTAGAAAGCATTCCCAGGTCGATTGTTCCCCCGGCGGATGATTGCGTCGAGCAGTTTATGTAGGGCAGGTTTCCCTTGGAGGGAGCATTGGCAAGGGTTATCTGTTGCTGTTTCTGTTTAAATTAATTTTTTGATTTTCCTTAGAGTTTCCTGATTTTTGTACACACATTCGTCGGGGGGTACTGGATCTGTTGCTGTGATAGCCAATGAGAGCTCGCAATTCCGCTGGTATAGATTCCGGTGATACCGTATTTACGATCGCTTGTTTGATCACAGTTGGTATCAAAACAATTGGCCGCTACTCATACTGAGATAATAACCAAAGGACGGTGTCTGGCGGGCAACATCAGATGTTGGGTATGTTGGGGAAAAGGCCCACGCTGCTTAGTTCACTTGGTTGATAATCGAGCGATCGAAACTTAATATCTTTTCTGATCTTGATGTCACCCAACGCAATGACTGTATTGTAAGTATTATTGGAAGATGAGTTTGTTTGGTTTTTTCAAGTGCTCGAGAAACGCTTTTTAGGAGATTTTATAGAATACTGTAGGTTTTCATGGCATTTTTAAAATAATTTACTTAAAATACCTTCATTGCAAAGTTTGATAAATAATTAATGCTTCTTAGATTGAAAGAAATACTCAATAAACCAAATTTTAAAGTATGTATGTTTAATGGAAATAGAATATTCTATAACTCCGCACATCATATGCGGAGATGTTTCATGTAGGTATGAAAGAAAATATGATAATAATAGTAGATGTACCCTAACCCAACTTCTTCCGTCAATCGGTTCCACGTTCACATCTGTTTCAATGCAAAGGGCTTCAAAGCAACTCTAATTACAGGTAAGCGCCTTTGACTCCTCGCGGTGCCGCCTAGTTAGATACGTTTCATCGATTTCAGTGCTTCATTAAACGATTCCGTTTCAAGGGCAGCCCACTAGGTTGCTCTTGATTTCTTTCCAGTTTTTCTTCCTTCGGTAGCAGCCTTTTTGCTCAGCTAATGAATTCTTTGCGCAAGTTAATTAGCTGCCGTTCAAGATGCTGCTACATTTAAGTCATCGGACGGCGGTTGCTATTCTTTTCTCCGAAAATTTACATTAAACCGATAAAAAAGTTGGTCTTCTCATGGGCATAGAAGTAGATTGTGAAGTTTTGAAAGAATATTTTATTAAAATAATTTCAACTCCACGTGACAAAGCCTACTGAGATGGAAGAATTTTTTTTTTCAAAGAGGGCTTTATTCAAAACAACAATTGCTCCTGGTGGATAGTGCCGTTAATTCATCGCACCGTACGTTGGTACACGAAACTGCTACTAGTCTTGCGTTATGATTCACACACACACACACACACATTTGAGATGGGCCCCGAAAGATGAAACCCGCGGTCGAAACCGTAGTTCGGTAGCTCCGGCTACCGGTTTCGGGTTATCCATGGGTTGTGGTGGAGCAACACAATTCGATACAATTAAAACTATCCAATTTTGGAAGGGACGCCCGGTCCGGGCTAATCGATTTTTGCCGGCGAACAGATTGCGCCGCACCGTGAAAAATCCGTTCACCGGCCGGTTTTTCAAGAGAGAGAGACGATCTCCGGCTCGGCTCGGGATGCCCTAAGTGCGCGGATGTCGAATAGTGAGAGCGCCGAGTGGCAAGCCAGTGTTTACGTTTTTCCTGTAATTTAGATAAAGCTTCCCAGTTCACACGGCTCGTGCTCGTGGCCAGGTTTCGCGCCCCCTAGGTGGTGGAGGGGGTGGTTGTGGCGGAATCGCCGTGATCCGGCTTCTGACTCTGCCTACCGCACAGCGACAGCTACCGCTCCGATGATCCAGTTTTCCGGGCCGTCATCGCGGCAACGGCCACCCCTGGAGGTGAAAGGGAAAACGCCTGAGAACGCGCGCAGTGCTCGGAACTAGCCCTTTTGCCTTTTGCAGTGCTTTTGATTTCGGTAATCAACTACAATTCGACTATAATTTCGGTTCTTCCTCCATCAAATGTTAAACGTGTAATTATCACCACCAGCTTGGTCAGATCTGTCAGATTAGGCGGGAAAGGTGGCCGCGGCCAAGCCAGGGGCAACGGTTTCCAGGCTAGAATAGAGCAAGGGGCCGAAATCAGATCGCGCCGGCTCCGGGGATGCCGTTTCTTCTGTACCACACAAGCTGTTTTGGCGAACGGCTCCGGTCCGGGCCGATGCGGAGGTTAAACCATTTTAATTCGAAAGTTTATATTAATCGGAAGCCGATCCCGGGGTCGGAAAGAACGCAGAGCAGATCGTGAGAATTTTTAACTACCTTTGCTTTACAGTTTCCAAAAGCTGTTTACCGTTTCAGCGTTCTTGAACTCCAATAGAGATTTGTGAGCTTGACATGGTCAATGTGTGAACGGCAATATATTTATCGTTTGAAATTAAATCATGCGTAAAGTATGCTTAAATATTAGACTTGATAAACAAAACCTAGGAAAACAAAAATTAAATGCACTTGATTGGCACACGAAACTGCTACTAGTCTTGCGTTATGATTCACACACACACATACACACACACACACATTTGAGATGGGCCCCGAAAGATGAAACCCGCGGTCGACACCGTAGTTCGGTAGCAATATAATGCATACCTTCTTTTGAATTCATTTTATAAGTTTATAGTGGTAAACAGTAATATGTTTAGCTCCCCCTAAGTACTTCTTTGCATTTCTACACTGAAGGCCGCGTGTTTGATTTATACGGAACGAAATGTTTTCATCTTTTATCAAACTAAAGAGTTATCAATACTGGCTTGACTTCATCGAAAAACCTTCTTTATTGGCATTTCCAGTAATTTTTTCTATACTAACAAATAGGTTTTGGTTAACGATTCGACCAGCAAAGGGAAACATAAATTTAGTTGTTACGTTTGATATGAACATTTATGTTTGTTCCCAAGTAGTCTTTGTTGACGCTCTAGGCAGTCAACATTTGAATATAAATAAGTAAGTAAGCAATTAATCAAATAAATAAATCAATTCGAACTCATATAGTGGATTTGAAGTTTAGATTTGGATCTCTAAAACCTTCCTCTTTTTAAATGATCCACCCTTATTTTGACTGGGTGACTGGCTTCCCCACACCCTGCGCCCTGGCCTTATAGTGTAGCTAAATACAAAATGCAACATGGCAGAACCGTCCACAGTGTGGCACAGAAAAACCGAAAATGCGTTGGAGGAGCTACGCCGTTTCATCATAATTTGATGGCTGATGATGGTAAATTAGACTAGGCGGATGTAAACGGTACCACCATCGGATGTGTGTGTGTGTGTGTGTGTGTGTGTGTGTGAAACTGCGATCCCCGGGGTCGTCTGGCAAGCTCCAGGCTCATCCTGGGACGGTGCGAGACGGGCTGAAATGTATCAAAGTCTGACACGCGTTCGCAGCCCCGATCTGATGGACGGATGGATTGGATTGACTGGCATCCCGTCGCCCGAGACGTCCCCGATTGCCAACACAGGCACCCGCAGACACACACGGGGGGAATGGTGATTCACTGCTGCTAAGGAGAACTTAGGAGAGCTAAGGAGAAAACGGGGCTGCTCGCGAACTACATTCACGCTGAAACAAACTCTTGCGCTACCCACGCGCCCGACATCGTGTGCAGTTGCGGGCGTTGGTTCTCATGGCGTGCAGGTTTCTTTTTCCGTTTTTTTTTTCGGGCGCACCGTGAAGACTCTCCTTACTCCTTCGGGTTTCCTTCTTTCGTCGTTCCTTCCCGCCTTCCGTAAGGGCACTCCAGCCGTAGTAAGTGCCGCGTCGGACGTTGATCGTGCGCGGGCGGACGAAGATGATGACTGTTAATTTTATGCTCGACACTGGTGTTTTGTGGTGTAAACAAACCGCGGCCAAATATTAAGTTAATCCTCACCCAAAGGTGCGTCGAACTCGTGCGTCGCACGGTGAAATTGCATTTTACTTTTCTTCACCCATTCTTATTGTTTTGCCACGCTTACTTCTTTGCTTCACTATCTCATATGCAAACGATTTTCTTCGCATGCTTCTTAAGGTGTTGAGGTGTTTAAGCAGACGGGAAATATGATCCCCGTCTCCCGGTCTAGACGCACAGTAGGGATTTACTCATCCGGCTCAGATCCTTTGACATCAATATGAAGGATCATCGATACTGCAGAACGGGAGAGACACCGACAATGATAATTACGGGTTTGCCATCATTCGTCCAGGGCAACTTTTTGCTTGTTTCTCTGGCGACGGAAATCGCTCAATCTTTCGCAAAGCGGTCACGGATGCACCGCACTTCGGGAACGCCAAGTGGCCGACATTTCACTCCACAAACTACGGCTAATTGCTTTTGTCATATTTTGATGTCCGAAAACTAAAGGATTACAGTGTACAGTGCCCCGAAACGGAGTACATCGTGAAGAAGCAGAAAGCAAAACAAAACGAACTTCAGGACCCGAAAGAGTCTAGTCGGTCAAGAAAGGTGAACCAGTGAAAAGCTGTACAAATTGTGAACGAGGTGGTCCCTGTCGGCGAAAGGGGAAAAAGAGAGAGAGAGAGAGAGAGAGAGAGAGAGAGAGATACATCGAGTAAGGGAGAAAATTGTAGGCCCAAAATTAAAATGTCCACTACAAGTGGATGTAAATTTGGTTACTCAACCTGTGCCACCTTCGGTGACATCGAACTCGACACGCTGGTAAGATCTCTTGAGGCGGCCCCGCGCGGTCAGCCGTTTGCAGCCAAATTGGTGAAGCACACGCAGTTGTCGTCGGGCAGCGGCCGAGCATAATTGGGCATTTTTGGGGAGAGCCATCATGGAAAGCCTTTCCAAAATTACTCGAGTACACGTGAAGGCGTACAAGAGATTGATTGACAACTCTATGCCGCTACCTCCCTTCTACGACTACGACTCAGGGTCGGCTCTTCGGACTACACCGCCCGATCGGATGGACGCAAAGAAATGCCATAGTGTACATGTTCGTAATGTGTGTTCATTATGGTTTATACCACATTCCAATCCACTGTGTACATTGTTACTAAAAGTTATAATTATATCAAAAATTGGAACAAGTATCTATGTAGTATTCCTAGCCTTCTTAATATCTCACAGGATAATGGTCGGATCTTCCTATAAGCGAACTAAGATAACTACAAAAATTAGTACCAAAATGTCGCTTTTGAATGATGAATTTTTGCAAACAGGTTGCCAGAAGAAAACACCCGAAACCTGCTTTAGATTATATGCATTATTTAATAAAAATAAATTGCTTATTTCACAATACCTTTGAATATTTAACTTTTGAACAATTCATCTAAATAATATTACTGTAAATAAAGTATTCGAATACATGTTTTTAGATCAATGTGGAAGAGTATCGAAATCCAGGGTTAACACTATGAAACTTCACGTTTTTTTATGGCAAGCCATTCAAAATACCTAGGCCCCAAGCGAATCTTACCGTTTGAGGTCCCTTCATGAAATCATCCGTTTCTGGGTATAATCTTCGATTAGCAATATTGAGCATGTTTAATGAATCATATAGATTAAATGTAACATTTGTGCATATCAGCTGTGGGATGAGAACTTTGTTGAAAAGCAAAGCAAGTTCCCTCCTCAACAAATATGACGGTGGTCGCATAGAAAGCGTAACCCAGGTTACGTGAAATCCGCATTGAAATGAAGTCAGCCAAGCCAACAGATGAGAACGGATTTGATTTCTATTTCCCATTATCCCGATACCGATCGCATGGGGAGTGTGACGATCATTTAAAATTAATTTATTTACATAACTTGGTATTGCTTCTACACACACACACACGCACACACTTTTCCTCGAATGTGCTCATCTTTTCAAAGAAGGGGCGAGTTGGAAGGTCGGCAATGTAAATCGGAGCACAAACGGCGCAGAAAAAAAAGCGACAAGGGACCCCACTTGGCACTTTGTTGCAGGTGAACCCGTAATAGAGCGATCATAGGCCACATCTCAGCACAGCAGGTTCGCGAATGATTGCTCCGCAGAGCGAACCCTATCTACGGTGGGACCGGAACGCAATCTGATCCGAGTCTTTGGTCAAAAATTTACGAAGGAAACCCTTCCACAACCGGACAGGAAAGGGAGTTTTCTGGATCTGTTTTACTGTCTCCACTAAACGACTCTTTTCCCGATTCCTCGCACCGGCTGCGACGGGCCCATGGCACCAGATCCAGATGTTTCCATTAAGATAATAAAATGGAGCCCCAGAATTCATTCCCGTGAACCTCTTCTTTCCTACGACGGTGGTAGTTCCAAAGTCGTGGTGTGAATAAGTGACAATCAAGCCATTCGACGGACGAACATATCGACCCGGAAAGATTCAATCGAGGACCCGGGTGGGGTGGGATAAAAATCTCCCATCCCATCCAATACCACTTCGAGCCACTTCCTAACCGACAGCTTTTAATGAGACCCTCGCCGCGTTGATGTGCAGAAAAATGACTTGCTGGACCTGAGGATCAAGATGCTGTAATGGGACACCGTGCCATAAAGTGTATCAATATTTTGAAACACAACCTGATTAGAAACGATTGGAGCATCTTCGGGCAGATTACGGTTCAAGGAAATATACATTTAACGGACGCGAATGGCCTCCGCTGGCGGGATGTTTCTGGAGTCCCTGCCATGACAAACGGCCAAGAAAAAGGAAACGAAACGGCTAGATGCTCGGATGCTAGATGCCCGTGGAACTAGTCGCCGTTCCGATATTACTGTTTATCGTATCATATTTTGAGATTTCTACCCTCCGTCCTTGGGCGTCCGCGTCCTCCTCGTCGCTGTCGCTGTGGAAAATAGCTGGAATGCTGTACTGCCGCGGGCTGCGTGATGTTGAATTTATTAATAGTTATAAATTATATGAATTACAAACCGTGCGACCACGGGTGATGAAAATAAAAAGATGATTTTATTCGAAAACTTAACATTCGACTGGTTTCGAGGGAGAAACACACATCGTCTCTCGTCCTTCTCTCGTGCTCTCTTTCTCTCTGTCTCTCTTTCTGTGGGCTAATAATTTGCATTAGAAAGGCCCTCTTATTGTCAATGCGAATCGGTAAGACATGATTAGACAAACGCGGCCTTCTGAAGGATTCGATGACGATTACAACCGTGGCGTGTGGTTTCCCGGTGCCCTCCCAGTCCAACGTCCCCTTGGAGCCAATGTTGTGAAAACAACCTTAACCCTTGTTGACGTATTTCCTACAAAACACAACTCTTGGAAATGTCTACCCACAGAGCATATCAAAAAGGCGAAGGAAACAATCAGTTGCAGCCCGGATGGGGGCACGCATACCTGTGCCCCATCGATCCGCTTAAGCACGTGTCCACTCCTACGGATTAGAGCATAACAAATCGTCACGGGTGTGATATCATTTCACATTTCAATGGAATCGACTATTTATGTAAATAGTCGAAGGAAAAACGATCAGCGCGCCCGGAGCGGTTGCTACGTTACGAAAGTTCGTCGCCTGTTCGGCCGTTTGAGGTTGCGCTCGAATGTGCCATGGTTTGCCCGGTCCAGAACTAGACGGTCCGGGTTTTGTTCTCCGTTTGCGTTCAACATTCAATCAGAACCGGCAGGCTTCTCTGGCCATGGAATTGAGTGGTCCGAACGATATTGCCGAGCGATATTTCAAAATTAGCTAATACAGATTATAACGTTGCCCGGCCGATGTCACCGGCTTTTCGCCGTCCCGCTCCCGTTGGGTGTGTGTGTGTGTGTGTGTGTGTGAAAACCGCATGGGTATCGCAATATGAAAAAAACGAGACGAGCACACTTGTACGACATTTGAAGTCCGAAACCGGGCTAGCTAACCCAATATGTCGGGCGGGCGGACAAAAAAGTGTGTAACAAATATGTCGCATAAATCACGCCGGCGGAAACCATTTAAGCTAATCGATGTTTCGTTCGGCCGTGATAGCGATCTTCGACGTATTACTCGTCGGTCGTCGTCGTCGTCAGCCAGCGTTTAACGATTTTCTTTCGATTCCGCGCTTCACTTCAGCTCCAACCTAGCGATCCGTTAATTTATGCCAGCTTTGCGTTGAAATACTAAATTGATCCAATTTATAATCGCCTCTCTATAACTCGCGTGCTAGTCCACCGGTCGGCCGATCGGTACACTATTTGATCTTCAATGTGATGTGATGAAATGTTAGCTAAGAAAAGCTTTTCCAACGGGCAAAGGTCCGAAGCACGAAGGACTTTCAGTTAGTAGACGCACTGGCAAATTATCTCGTTTATCGCGCGCCCGCTATTAATTACCCATGATCAACAAACGCCCGAACGCAACGTCTTCATCTGGTCGACGGTGGACGATTTAAATAATTGCTTACAAATTGATTTGTCTCGTTTTGCAAATAAAATATATTACCTGTACTGCCGCCCTTCCGACGGGGAGGCCCCAAAGGCAGTCCGAGGTGTCCGAGTGCTGGAACAGAGGTGGTAAATGCGTTTCGCTCTGTCATAGCAAAGTCCGCACGGGTTCTAGGATGTCGGTGAAGGCCCTTCGGAAGGATCCCCCGCGGGACTGCGGAGAGACGACTACGACTCGATGATAGCACCTAGAGCTGACGTGCTACAAAATACAGCTGCATTGCCGCCAAACACACACACGCACCGGGCACAACATTGAAGAATATTATCAATACCATTTCTCACCGACGCAAAAGACCCCGGAGGAGTAGTACCCCCGGGAGCAACTGGTTGCCACTAGCAGTCCACGATGTAGCCCATTTCCTTTCTCAGTACCTTACTCCACGCGCAAGACGCTTTCCGTGCTGCGCTAATTCCTTTTCCGTCCATTGACGCCTGCGCAACCCGCCAACGGCGGAGCGCGTTCGGTGAGATTCCGTCCCTGCGCCCGTGAGAAACGGCGACCGGGAACCGGGGATGGAGCCGCACCGGCAGCTTGCCCAATTCCATGTCTACACTGCCCGGTTGTGCACCAGAATGCAATTATCTTCACCCGGGCGCGCAGCAGTTGGTGAAATGAGAGATCGCACTTCATTAAAGTCGCCAAAGGAAAGAACACCGACAGCTTGGCGGTTGGCGGACGGGAACGCCAACAGCACGAGCTGTTGGGTTTGTTTATTTTATTTTAATTTGAATATTCCTCCCCCTCCCCCCCTCCCCTCTTCGCAGCCAGTAACGTCGCGGGGAAACTGTTGCGGCCAGTGCCGCAGTGGATACGACGGTCGCGCGAAATTTATGTTCATCGATCGCCGGAACGATTCCATCGCGTTCGGTTTCACACGCGGTACGCGCTAGCTGGTGGTGGCGGTTCTCTCGCATGTCCCGGGCTAATATTTAACGACACCGGGACGCGAGTGAGATGTTTTCAATTGCGATTATTAATATTGCTCGAATGGGGATCGTTCATCAAATTTTCGCGTCCGGCATTCCGTTTCGCTAAAACCGGGACCCATACGGGTCGGCTCTAGAACCTCGGAATGGGGAGCCCCTCCAAAGGCGGTTTCCTCTCAGTTTCGCATTTCCCCCTTCCCCCGGACGCAGACAAACACCTAAATTATTAGTTCACCCGGCTCCATTACGGGTATTACTTTCCACGATCGTTAATGGGCACAATTTCTCAGACATTGATAGTCTAACGATCGAGCGGGGGAAAACTGAAACAAAATCAACTCATTCATTTGACCGTCTGTTGTTGGCCATACCTTACCAACACACTGTGAAGCGGCGTCCGTTGGTGCATCGTTGCCCTTTTTGTTACCGAGACAAAATGTGTGAAAGCACGCTTCCACCCAGACGCTGACGCTTAAATGAAGCTATTTGTCGGAAGAAATGGTATTCGCTTTTCCTTTTTTTTTTTTTGCCAACTTAATCGACAGCTTGAGAAAACAGTTTTCTACAGCACATTAAATTTATCTGCAAATCGTCCGCCTCTAATAAGGCGATAAGTGTTATTAAACTAACAAATGTCGTAGAAGTACGAACGTCCATTGAAAGCCGTTCAATTGTCGTTTGGTTGACCCACAATCACGGGGAGCCACACCGGCAGGCCCTTTTTGCTTCATGTGTGGTGTAAAGCATTGCACCAAATTGGGACCCGGGGTATTTATTCATCACTCTTCCAGCGGTCTTCGACTTCTGAGCCCCTTCTCGCCAGCCCTCACTAAATCAACCAGAACGGAACACCGGCCGATGTTCCGCGCTCGGCTAAAAGCTTATTTTCCCACATTCCCGGCTGGGACATTAATACCGTTCGACTTATTGGAAAACTGACCGGTTAGTAAACCTCTAACTCGTTTGCAAAACGAGCGCGCGCTGCGAAATGTCTGCCGTGGTTCAATGCCGTGGCGCGAAGATAAAAGCTTCCTCGACAGGCTCCAATATGTCGAGGTTTCTTTGAAAACACATGAAAAATATTGATAAACACATTTTAACGCTGGTAAAAGGGTGGCCAAGAAAAACCTCGTACAGCCCGTGAATGGCTTACAGAGAGAGAAAGAGAGAAAGAGAGAGAGCGAGAGAGAGAGAGAGAAAGGAAACACTGCAACAACATCCACACAACATCATATTTAACACATGAAAAGCTTGACTAATTTGTTATAAACATGAATCACTTGTTTCTCGGCCGGTCTTCCTTTCCTCGGCGCGTCTTTATTGCCTGTGGAAAATCGACCCACCAACCGGAAGGGAACTCGGTCGGTGGTGGTAGAAAGAAGCCTAATCGTACCGACGCGGACAATCGCACCAGTATTCGAAATATTTCATCGTAAATAAGAAAAATAATTGCATCGAGCGCGCGCGGGCGCACGGCCGCAAACCGGAGCCTCCAGCCCAGTCGCGTCCAGCCGAATGCATTCTGTCCGGTTGACCAGTTGCGGCTCAAAAAGGATGAGCAACCTTTATCATGTAAATGTGCGGGATCCAGCGCGGGAATGCAGCGCGTTCACGTGAAGACGAGAGTTGACCCTCACGTTGCATACGGCCTTGCCTTGGTGCAGTACGGTTGCATCTTTCTGCAGCGTTTAGCAGCGATGAGTTGGGTCACAAGTGGGAAAGTGGGGCAGCAGAAGACGGTGGTGGCGCATTGCGCATGAACTCAACCCTCCCAGAGTCAAGCGGACGATATGGTCAAACTATTACAATGTTTATTGAAGGGAGACGTTGAGTACCACCGCGGCCGAGTTCGTCCATTCCGCGGGCTTTTATATCCAATATTTTAGTTTTAATTGACATTCATTCGCTTATTGAATCTAACGCACACTCGGCCACTTGTGGGCCGAATAGCCGGGCAAAGAAGGGGGAGGAAAGAGGAGCTAATCGGCACGTCCCGCGTATCGGGTAATTAGACAGCGCGGGCGGCTCCAAGTTGCGCATATCGTTAGCCTCAAAACGTGTTCCAAAATCATTCCGACGCCATGTCACCGCGAGGCCGCTACGGTGCGGATCTATGAGAGGAATGAAAATAATTAACACCGATAAACAAGGACGGTCCGGGGACGACCCGTGAGGAGTAGGTCGATTCTAAATCGGTGGCTTTCGATGTGATGTAGTATCAGCGTTGGAATTAATTGAACTAATGATTGATTTATGGTGACATTTTTAACCAACATCAGAAAACATTAAACAAGACTCCATCAAAACTCTAACAAACTACTTTCCAACAAGAAGAAATAACTATTAGCAGGTCAGTATACGTTCACCAATTATTTGTCAGTTTATAATGATAGGAAAATATTTTAAAAAAAATGGCTAAAAATTGTTATTCATAATTCAATAATAAGAATTAAAAATAGAGAAAGTTCCTAGACTGCAATGAACAAGACCGGTCATTGATCATTGTTAGAAATGTTACAATTTTTTAACAACATTAGAAAAAAAAAGAAAATATCAAATAGGACTCGACTAAATTGACATTTAGGCATTGATATTAACATATAAAATCAAGAGGGTACTTTCTGCTAAATTCTAAAATACCATCTAAAAGTTTATATGTCATTTGTATTGCAGTTTGAACAAATCTGAAAATATATATTCATATTCATTGTGAACTTGATCCTCGCCATCTTATTTGTTGGTCTTAATTTTCGAGCACAAATTGTCGACCATCGCTTTTCCACCTGCTATCCACCAAGCGGCCAACCAAGAATGCATCGAAAAATGGTTATCCACCAACCGGGCCGGCTGTTCTTATGGCTTCTACACACACACACACACACATCTACTGCCTGATTGCTTTATCCCTATTTTAGTTGTAAATCCGCCATGATACGTCAAAGGTTCATTACCTAGCTTTTTCCATCGTGCTCCGCTGCTAAGTACATAACTCATACCCGGTATGGCCCCCTCGTGTTAACAGCAACTCCCGCTCCCGGTGTGGGTGAGGTGCGGTTTCTCACGGTTTTCCCGAGACCCCGGTGATTGCTTCCAGGGCAAGCAAATTTTTTAATTGCTACTTACGGATAATTTCCGTTAATTTCTTCTACACACGCTCCCAGGGGAGCACTCCGGGCTGCTACCTGGCCTTTTCACTCGCTGGAGCCCTTCCAGGGCAGTCACTCCCGGGGCGCCCCACGTCGGGTTTGCTCCGGGATCTCATACCCCAGACCCGGACCCAGACCTACGGCTGGCTGGCTGGATGTGAGCCACCTGAGCCTGGAGTCTTTCATCTGCGCTTCTAATTAAATTTATAGCACTGCTTATCATTACGGGCGATCGATTTCTTGCTGCCGTTGCTGCCGTCGGGCCCCGGCAGCCGTTCGATTTTTCCCATCGCGGCCCCGCTAGCCGGTGGTGCATTTTTGCATGCACCACGAAAGGATTCGGAGGGGGCCGGGGGGCGCGGTGGCATGGCGCATCATGTTTCACCAGTAAGCCACCGGCAGGCGGACCAGATTGGTTGCTTTTCTTTAAATCATGGCAATCCCTGGGGAAAGGAAGACACCGGACGGGTGGGGGAAAGGAACGATCGCCAACATTCGGTTGATCCATGGCTTCACAAATTAGGAAACCGAATGCACCAATTAAACTGCATGTAAATCTTGCGTCTTACGCCTTAAGACACAGAGGCCTCCGAAGGCCCGGGGTCAGGACCAAGCGCGCGTTTCGCTGTTCCAATACCAGCGATTCACATAAGAACGGTCCGCATCCGATCGCTCGTTTTATGGTTGTCATCAATTTGTTTTTCCTGCGCCACTCCTCCGAAGCTGCGGCCTACCCCCCATACATGCTCCCCTCCGACACGGGCCACCCCGCGGCAAGTTCCGCGTACTACGTATGCTGCCCATATGTTCAGCATAAATTTTCTGCATCAGTTTGATATTTTGAAATCAGTTTATTAAAAATTGCAGGGGGTAAATATTTACACTGTTATTTATATTATTGTTATGAACCTCTCTGGCCAGAACCTACATCCCCCCGTTCCGCTCCCCTTCCGGTGCTTTACACACGGCAACATACAGTTTTACACGGGCAAAAGGCTACCACTCCTTCGGAACGGAAGGCGTTCAGCGCAGGGCTCTAAAGGTTGCCAGGGAGAAGACGCGTCGTTCCTGCAAAACCGGGAACACTTCGTTACTCCTTCAGTTCCCACAGCATCGCGCGGGCGCGCGTTCCACCGTCGTGAAATATGAGAAATGTGTTCTCGCGCAAAAACGCGAACATAGCGTCGCAGTGGATGAAATATAGACGCTATAGACGGAAAACTCGGGATCGCCGCGATGCAGCAAGCGGACGACGCACACACGCGCAAACAAAGTATTTCGCTCGCCCTACTAACGCCTAGCGTCCCAGGACCATCATCATCATCATCATCACCGCATCGTCCGCACTGTTGTTACATTTCGAGTTTCGAGCCAGTTTTTCGAAGGCTGGCCGTTTGAGTAACTCCGACGGGGCCGAGAAATTGAAAAATTTAGATTAAAACTTTCGATAAGGGCACAAGTTATTAATATATACGATCATATATTTGTTTTCGCGGAATCATCGGTGTTTACTTTGCGCTTGCGTCGGTTAGGAAGCGATCGTTCCCGTTTCCCTTTCTATTTTGAACCCGTTTCAGTTTCTGTTTTATGGTTTGGGGCTTTGAAAACTAACCCTTCACAATATGGGATTAGGTGTCTACAAAAAACTTCTTGCGGGCGTTGAACGCAAACAAGCTACACACGTTCACTTTACCTCACGTAACTTTCATTAATCTTATTTTCCATGTACATCATCCATTCTTGTTTCGATGATATTTTACTTGAAATATTGCTGTGATCAAGTGCACCTAACGGCGGATTTGATCGGCAACTTAAACTAAGCAGGCTGTAAAATAAAGATTTAGTTCAGATTAAAATTCACGCCCTAACACCACAATACAGTACTTAGTTCTGCTTTATACTCCTGCAGTTTTGTCATATGAATTATGTACAGATCCTTTGAGAAGGAGCGGACAGTTTGTTACAATAATAACAAAAAACTCATCACCAGATTAATTTTGGTATTTATTTATTTGCATCATGGTTAAACGTGGATAGAATCAAAATGGTCTCCGAATGTGGAAAATTCAATAAAGGAAAAAGCGCAGCCAAGTTCGATGACATTCAATAAAGATTCCCAACCGATTGAGGGGGAAAAGATTAGAACCTTTTGACTCTCTTTTATCCACACCTTAGTTCATGCAGATCTTCACATCATTTGGATGGTCTATTACGGCGCTTTTCCACGTGATATTTATCCATGTTCTATCACACCTTCCTTTCCGACGTTCTCGGGTTTCCCCGTTCGAGTCATTCTTCTTCTTCCGCACAGGCAGCGTAAATGAATGAACAACATACAAAATATTGGTTTTTAAAAGACTTAAATTGCATGTTCTCCTTATTGCACACATCAATAAGCAGCTTTATGGGGCTGGAGTTCACCTGGAGTCGCTGCTGCCCTGCCGTGGATGGAATGAGGGTACATGATCGATGGACGGTAGAATACCGTATCCCGATCTTGCCCTTGAAAACCGGACGGCGACGTTCTAAGTGAGCTCCCTTTGGGAGATGGGTAAAGGGTGGACGATACTGTTCTCCGGGCCCTCGTGAGCTGCCATCGACGTTGGACGAGCGGAGAACCGCTCCGGAGACTAGATAAAATGCTTTTGATTTCATGAGAAATGGTACGGCGTGGTTAAATATTGTCCAAGCAAAGTGCTGTGCTTGGAACATAGACCCAAGTGTTTTAGGTGGAGTCTGATCGAAAGGGTAGCTGATTTGATTCATCAAGAAAGCGTAGCGTCAAAAACAACTCGTGACCTGCTATCGGTAAAGATTAGTAATCTGGGACCAACACCGGACAAAACTGACGATTCTTCTACGGATTTCATGTAAGGACCTACAATTTGGCAGTAGATCATAAACCATGTTTACACTAAGAATTATCTAAATAAATCATTAATATGATTTTTGAGTGACAATAGTTTCACTGCTAACAGAAAAGATTTGATAGTGCAAAAATGAGACAATAAATGAACACGCAGTAGTCTCATATTATGGCAACTTTTGTTCACCATTTGAGAACACTAATGCTGTGGGAGAAAGAAATTGAAATAAAAGCAAAGTAAGCGTGGCTTAAGAAATAGACCTCTTCCGATTCTCTGTCTGCTAGGTTTGCACTAAAGGAAGGCAATGTGTCGCCCGGCGTAAGCACAGTAAAAGCCACCGCTAACGTTAAAGAAACCCGGGGCTCGTGTCTAAGCCGGAGGAAGATCGTGAAGCTCGCCTTCCAGGACTCGGGTACGACTCGGATCGTGAAGTATGCGCCCGCGCACTTGCGGACAATGCCGACCTCGCTCCGGCTCGCACGATAATGCTTCCCTCTGCACCCCGCGTAGAGCAGAAGGGTGATGAATATGAATGAGATTAGTGTGAAAAGTCTTACGTGAGAAGCGCTGTAGTGGAAACGCTGGCCTGTCGTGTGTCGTAGTCCGTTTTTCCAAGAGCATCCAACCTCTGGTTGTGCCCTTGCAAAAAAAAAACAAAATCCTCCAGCTTTCGGGACCCGATTTTGCGCGGTCTAGAAACAAATCGTAGCGAAAAGAAAAAGAAATGAATCATGATTTCGTTTTGTCGTGCGACCGATCGTGTGGATGCATTATTGTAGCATTACACCCACACGACCTGCAGCTAGCTGCCGGTAGTGGTTGCCGGTGCATCGCAATCCCATGCTGTCACAGGAAAGTGCTCCGTAAGCATCGGCCGGCCAAGCTGGCATTATGGAGAAAATGGGACGTTTATTTATTTATTTACCTTTTTTTTTATTCTTTTTTTGACTCGATAATACCGTACGGCGATTGGGTAAATGGAGGAATATTCATTTCCTGCACCTGGAAGCTTTATTCGCGATTGCTGGTGTCATGTACTTAATTCGACCTAACAAACTGAAGCACTTTACTGAACGATATGTCACTAACTCATAAAGGAACTATAAATTCAGATGGTTGAAATTATGTGTAAGTGAAGCGTATTGTGGAGTTTCACTTAGTTACTTACTTAAATACAGCCAACTTTATCAATATTTATTCAAGTAAACAACACAAACACTCTCGTCCTACTCCCAACGATCGTGTTTTCCATCGATTCACATTTCAGCAGTTCATCCCACCGTTGGACACCTCGCTCCAGTGCGATACACGAATGTCGTCCCTGAATGGCGGGCACTGGTCCGAAAAATGGCCCACCACGAAAGCGATCGCGATCTTGCGTCCGTCTCGGGTTGGCCAAGCTGTGCGCACTTAATGACGGCTATAAAAATCACGAAAATAAGGAGATTTATCCTCGGTCCTCGAAAAGAGAAAGATGTCAGATAAAGAGCAACCACACAAGTGGCGAATCGGACGTAAAGTCGTCTTCTCCACCAGGGCTACACTTCCGCGTCGAATGGATGCAGTCCGCACAGTTCCCGCAGTCCTCTCCCCGGCCATGGCCGGAGCACTTCGCTTACATTCGAAGAGCCGAGTTTTGATGGCACACATTAATGCAATCATCGTCTCGTCATCATGTCAAACTTTTTTGCGCCATGCAAATTAAAAAATAATTTATTGGTAATAAATTAAAGCACCATCTCGAAGCGTTTACCTGCTCTGCTCTCTTACTGTTCTTTGCGCCCTTTTTCTCCATTTTTGAGGACACTTGGCATATCGATTGTCCGGGCTGCAACATCCAATACGTCCGAGCAGCGACAGTTCCTTTCGCGACGTTGGTCCCCTGCGCGCGCCAGCGAAACCGACTGCACCTTATATCGCGCATTAATTGTTCCCGGGACACTCGACAAATTAAAGCTGAGAATAATTTTATGGGCCTGGCCTTTCCACTCTCTTTTTAAACGGTCCCATTAGGCGCGATATGCTGGAATGCTTCCATTGGCCGCCCTGGAACCCCTCGAGTCCTGGCATGTCGGGACATTTGCCTGGTATTTCCATTTATACATCGCATTTACTGCAGATTTCTGCATTTTTGGACGCACGCCGGGAGTGAAAGAGAAAGGGCAACACGGAATAGGATAATATAACAATAACAATCAACCGAAGGAATGTTGATAGCCGCAACACACGGTCAGGACTTTTGTGTAACTGTTTTTCATGTCCTTTTTTGAATGGAATCATTTGGAAATCATTTTTACGCGAATTTTGTTCTACAGAATTGCTATATTTTAAATATTATCTTCAGAAAACCAAAAATAAAGCAAATTGTTTCATTCAAACATTATTGTTTCTCGATCAATGAAAGCAAGTGATCGAGGTAGAACTATATATGCATTGTAAAGTACAGAAGTTTTTTTTAAATTAATGTTTTATGTCCATATGTTTTCAATGACAAAATAGAAGTTAAAATATATTTAATTCAAATGGGCTTTTTGGTATTGCAATGCACAATTTTTTTCTTTGTAAGCTACTCTTGACACAATGTCCTAGAATTGTTCTAGAATAGACAACGTGGTTGCTTTCCAACTGACATTGAACAAATGATGCCAGTCAAAGCTTTAGCGAAGGCCTACACACTTCAAGAGATGACGATGACGCGGCAAAGAGTAGAGAGTGGGTAGTGGAAGTCAAACTAATCGACCTGACACTGTCCGCAGTGTGCAGAAAATAGTTAACCAATAAAATACCGACATGATTGTTTGGAAAGGCATCCAGGGCAGCGTACATTGAAACAGAGTGTCAGCGAGCGAGTAATACGAAGTGTACGCAAAAAGATTTAATTTAATTCGAATTTTATGATTTTAACATGACACCTTACAGCTAACTATTTTGCGTAAGATTATATACCTACACTCGGAGAGGGAGTGAACCAGCATCCCCCACCCCCTCCCAGCGCCCCCTTCTGTACCTGCATCGGATTCCGTAATTGGAATTTGCACAACTGCGACCCGAGAGAGGCAGAGAGAGAGAGACGACGGAGGAGAAGGACACGATGGCAACAGATTGGTTTGGTAATGAATTTTATTTAGGCTATAAAACGCGTGCACTATGGCTAATCCGCGCACGATGCACGTCCGATGCACTGGCGTGACCTGGTTGCCGGCCGGTCCGTGTTCTGCTCCGTGCTCCCGCAAAAGAACTTAGCGCCTGAAATATGCATTGGGGATGGACCCCCGCAGCTATAAAGCCGATCGTCAACCGATGGCATCGCAACCTTTCCTCGCGCGAGCCGCACCGAGTTGACCGATCCCGATCCTGCGCTCGAACATGGACGGCTGGTGCAATCTGCCTGAACTGAGCTAAACTGAGGCCAATAAGATTAATATTCCTACACAAACAGATTGTTTACAAAGTTTGCGACGAGCGACGGTGCGTTTGCGAGTGCATTTGTTGCCGCACTTTTATGGCCGCACAACTGACGATGAAAAATCACGCCAGAGTTGCAATATTAATCAAATACACGGGTCTGTTCCTCAGGCCTCCCACCAGTTCCCAACTGGCCACTGCTGGCCAGTGGTCTTCCCATTCATAGTGTTGGTATCGTGTGGCGAGAGCAACTATTACTTTATGACAATAGTCATACATCAAGGGAGTAATTAGTAATACTTAACGAAAAGTGTTTTATTTAGCAGTCGCATTGTTTTGAAAAAGTGTGTATAACATTGAAGATATTATAAACCCCCTAAGATATGCAAATTCAGCTTTGAATCACTGAAAGATGTGGAGTAAAATGGCACAATACTTTAGATAAATTAACTGCAATAGATTTAATAGATACAAGAAAGATACAAGAATAAACTAGATAATAAATTATATAATGATGTAGATAAAAAGATAAAAAAGAACTAGAATAAACTACCACCAACAAGTGAAGTTAAAAAAATGATTCGGATGACGTAACCAAAGATGCGTTGAATGTTATTTGAGTTTCCAGAGTAAAAGACAACATGTTTTCTTCGAAATATTATAAAATAGTGAAAAAGCAAATTAGAAGAAACTAGGTTGGTAAGAAAAAGGAATAATTGAAAACACGTTGGTACAGATTTGGCATCGATCTGTCAAATAAATGTTTAGTAAATGAGTTCTCTAATTCCATTCAGAGTGCGTGCTAATATTTTATAAACAGTGCAAATTTATCGACAGTATTCAAAACAAACATTTGTGGTTATAACGTAAAATCATGATTTATTGAAAGTCCTCCCCAATTCCGAACCGATTCCATTCACCGACAACCTTTTTCCCCAATCGCTGGACGAAAAAAGAGAACCATAAATTGTGTTTGATAGCCAATGATAGCTGGAGCTAATCGGAATTAATGCCAAACTGTTTACCGTTTTTAAATGATTTTCAACCAATAAAATAAATATAAATGATGACCCAATGCTTGGGTCGGTATTGATCAACAACATTTTTTTCTAGTGGAATCTTGTGCATTTATGCTTTTGCCCGGTTTATGAGATCATGACTTTGTTTTGCTCCGTTCGATGTGATGTGACAAACTCGTTAGAACATTCAAGAAGTTTTATAGTTTTCGTATATCCCGGACGGGTTTAACACATTAACAGCTCCTTCCTAACATACTTGGAGTTCTTGGTCAAAACAAATAGAAAAATTAAAACAAAACCGAACAAAAAGGATAGCAATGATCGATGCTTCATTTTCGGTAGTGACACAAGCTATTTCTCTCCCCTCGAATCCAACCCGCTTTTCTGCAGCTTATGTCACCGTGATGCCATGATAAATCATACATTTACAGTCATTTCCACCGGCGGGGTTGGCCAGGACGAAACGCTGGTGTCCACCGACGCGCTGGTGTCTATCGTACTCGATCTCCGTGAGATGGGCCGCGATGAAATCCTGCCGCGCAGGGAACAGTCGGCGAAGACAGCGTCAACAACGTCGGTGCGGGAAGTTTATCGGGACCGGGTGCCGATATCAAATATCGCCGTCGCGACAAAACAAATACAGGCGAGCCGAGTCGAGTCGAGGGAGCGATTTGTTCCATCGGTGTTTCGATTGAACCCACCGGGACGCAGCGGGAGTAGCACGCCGAAGAGCAAGATCGACGAAAGGCTCGACACGGACGGACGGACGACTGTGTCGCCTTCCAAACGCTCAGAAACAGAAGAAACCAAAATTGGAGTAGTCCCTCAGCCCTCACTTTCTCACCACCTCCTCTAGGGCGGCTGCCAAGACGCGCGGCGATTATCATTAATCTTATTTAAATTCGAAATTGAGAGCAGCATCAATAATCATCCACCAGTCCCGCGATCGCGCCCGTACGATCCACGGATCTGCCGGGTTCCGTGATGGTTTGTAAAATACGCCTGTTCCGTAAGGTGCGAAGCCGTCATCATTTCGCGGCAGGAGAAACATTTCTTTTCTCTTTTTTTTTTTTGTCACCACAATGCGTGCCGATCGGGGTGGAATGTGGTTAAGCTAGTACTACTACTACTAACACTACCACCACTACTGGTGATCCTGCTCCTGCTCCTGCTGGTGCCACAACATCATCGAGTCACTCCCACGCCCTATTCCTTCCAACCCACCCCAACCCCCGGAACCCTCCACGAAGTGAGCGCTGAAACTGTAAAGCACACGATCGCGGCCTGTTTTCTAGCCCCCCTCCCCCCTCCCCTGCCTTGCCTTCCTGCCGTCGTGTGAAGAAGCGTCCGAGAAACCGGGCGTCGTCACCGTAAAGCGCTGAAATTAATCTTAAGCTGTTGGGCATACTCTTGTACCCTGTCAACCGATACCAGCTGACCGTGTCGCCAGCCCGCCAGGCCCAGTACGCCTGACAAATCGACGGATGAGCCCGGCACCCGAGAGATCCACACTCTTGGTGGCTAGTGTGGCACCGTCGGACCATCGTCGCGTCGCGCGGTGCGGGTTTTTGTTGGATTTGTCTCCCTCGGTGACATATATTAAATGCTTCTGGTAGATAAGCGCGCCATGGGCCGGGGGCCGCGAAGAACGCCCGCTAGCCAGGCCAGCAAGAAGGATGAGGGGGTAGGGGAAAATAAATGTGGCAGCGATAAGGAAGGGAAGCAACAATAAATGAATTCCAATCAAGTCACGACACGCAGAGAGTGTCGATTAATTCAAACGAATGGATAAACGGTGTTTTGCCATCCTTCTGCCTTGAGGGGCCTAGGGTCTCGCCCGAAGCGGCTGCTGCTGCTGCTGCTTTGCGCTACATTTTCCACCCATGGGGGCTGCTCCGTTTCTTCTCCCCCAGGGCAGTCTTCGTGATGCTTTTTTTTTTTTTTTGGTCGATTGATGTGACACACATAGTTCACCCTAGTAAAGTTTGTCGAGAGTGACAAACAACTTGTCGTACGATAAACAAACTTTTATGGATTCGCCCGCAAACTGTTCGGAACCCTTTTTTCGGTGGTGTTTGTTTCTAGAATTCGTCCATTTTATTTTACTACAATAATTTCCATATTTTCTCCGTTTCGCTAATTGAAGATGGGATTCGAATCGATGGCGACAAATATTGTGGTCAGGTGTTCTACGATCTTTTATTGAACTTCCTCGCCCTGAAAGCACGTGTCCGCGGACCAGTTTCGTGGAAACTTACATTCCAGGTCCTATTCAAACCAATCTAATGTCATATTATCTGGATTTAGACATTATCCTTTCAGAACTAGTTGACATTGACATTTTCATAAAACGTCGATTATGACTGACCTTCAATTTATTGTCGAGCTATGAGAAACTAACACGAAATAATACCTTTCAAACATTAAACAACATGTTTGGCAGTATTCAAAGCGACCAATAGTTTATTTTGAGTTAAATTATAGACATTAATTACGAACTGAGAAATTCAAATTAATTGTAGACAATTTCCCTGATTAGAACTAAGTCAAGTTGTGGAGACTGGGCAACAGCTCCAGTATCGGAGGGTTTCCTTCAAACCTCCCAATACAATATGGTTTCGTGTACCAGAATCCTGGTTAATCCATAGTTCTACTTAAGTTTTCTTGCCTTTTTTTGTTAGATATACTCCATTTACAAAACTAGGAGTAAGAACTACTGAAAACAATATCCAAAGCCGTGAACAAAAGTAAGGTTATATTCACACCTGTTGCAACCATTTTGCGAGGATATCGATATTGATATTATTGGCTTGTTGGTTATCGAAAATCTCACGAAAAGGTACTACAACCTGACGCGGGAAAGAACAACCAGGCCCCCTGCACCGAACTTAGTCTCCGATTGTGCGATGCGATAGTCCAGTTCCGAAGCGGAACAATAGCTGCACATAACCTATAATGCTGAAATGGTACAAATTGCTTATTACAATGTCGTCACCGAATTTATTTACCTATAAAAAACACTGCACCGCAGGAGGAAGTATCTCCACCGGGGGGACCCGGGACTAGCCCAAACGATGTGCAGCCGGGAACGGACGAACGAACGAACGAACGATCGGAACTGCCGGCTCCAAACCGCACACTGCACACTGCAGCGCGATTATCTTTTCCTATTGTGTGCAATTTACCGATGCATGTGCATTTATTCTCCGCGCGCTTGCGCTGCTGCACCGATGCAGTAAGGAGCGCAGCTTTCCCGATCGTAAAACACATAAATAACTTCCCGAGACTCCCGGCAGGCAGGCTCTGCGCCAGTCCAGACCGCGTGCCCTCGCGCGCGCGCTCGTCTGTGTGTGTGTGTGTGTGTGTGTGATTGCCAGCGTGAGTGCCGTTTTATTTTAGCACTAATCGGTCACTTAGCATCCGAACGGATGATGCGCGTCCAGAGTTGGGCCGTTCTGGGGTTCCTGGGGCCTTCCAGTCGCCACAGTAGGTGGCACCGGCATGCGCATCCTCTTCCGTAGCTCGTGCTCGGAAAATAGAGGCCCGGACTGGACACGAGACAACCCAATTATCGTCCCACGCGGTGCAAAATTAAGCAGAGCGCTAAGGTGCGAACTGTTTGTTGGTGCAACAGTGGAGTTGATCTACGGGCGTTCTCCCCTCCAACAGGCTGGTTGATAGTGAAGATCGCTCGTGTTCTCGCACCTCATTAGCATTTGTTGGCTGCAAAATGTGCTCTAGATTCCGGGTTCCCCCATTTCCTACTTTCTCCCTTCGCTTGCCTTCTAAAGGCCACCACAGAGCGACGTGATTGAGATACAGAACCGTACTAAATATGTTTTACGGAAAAATCAACATCAAACCTTGCGCCATAACCGCGGCCAAATTCGGTAATTCGAATCTCCGATTTTGCCTCATCAACATAAAAACCGTGCAGTAATAATCACGGCTAAGGATGTAAATTATCGCTCTACTAAAATTTTATTACGAGGTCGCCGCTCATCAGAAACACAGAAACGTACCAGAAACGGCGTGGCGTTCCCTGGCCAACCCGGGTAGATGGGTAGATGATTGTTTCTAGCGACCTGCTGACAATCTAATGGTAATCTACGATACCGCACGGGCGACCGATGCCGGATAGCACCGGACTATCGGAACGTCAACCGGAGTCTGCCGTCGATGGCCCTGCCTCGATAGGATCTTGACCACTGCCAATTAAGTTATATCTGAGGTCTCTGCTGCTGCTGCTGCTGCGGTACGCTCTCCTGTCACGGGCTCGTCTTGTCATTCACGGGATTGTCAACGATCGTCGGGGGTTTGCCTCCGATTTGCCTACAGCCTCGTGCCCAAATACAGTCAGAAAACAGTAATCATAAGGCCTGACCTGAATAGAATATCCATTTAATCCATTTTTTACGAACCGAAGATCTTATCCGGCCCCCGCCGTCCCGCTGGGGTGATGGGGCCCTGATGTTGTTTTCATCGGCATCGTTACGGGCCGAAAAAAGAAAAAAATGTACCCTCCATTTTCATGAAATACTGTTTTAGTTTCGAGGGCCACAGACTTGATATTGAGCAGGTCGAGCACGGTTTGTGCAACGGAAAATGCCTTCAAACGTTTTATCCGTACATCTTTCCGTTTGACACGATGAATTTTTTAAATGGACTAAATTTTCGAAAAATAAATATGTGTTGCAAGAAATGAAATAGAACATTTACGCAACGAAAATGGCTTCAGTGACAATTTATCGGATTTCGTGTCTAATTGGAAAAAATATTTTTTTTTTTTAATGGTTTTGGTGCGGCTTTTGTCAAAGATAAAGTCCCATGCGGCAACTTCACATAAGCAAACGCTTTCGATCAGCCCCCGGGGGAACATCCGCTCTCTTCCAGCGACGAATACAGGGCAGCTCAATGTCACGCCCATAACATGCGCTAGCCGCATCTTCTCGGCTGGCATTATCTGAAGCACTCACTGTCGAGTGCAAGTCGCGTAATTGCCTTTCATCCGACGTGGTCTCAAAAACCACTAGAACCATATTCGAACATTTGTACGGCAAAACACAAACGTCCACCGACATTTTTCATGCATTGATCGCCATCTTTATGTGTGTAGCGGTAGTGACCGAGTCGCAATATCTGCAGTCGCTTTCCAACCAGTGCAGTGCTGCCGCCACCACCACCTAATCGCATGTCGGATCTTCTTTCGCGACGGAACACGGAACCAACAACACGGATGATACACATTCGCCTTTGGAATTGCTACATTCAAAGCTTTTGACTTGCCAGCTGCGAGTCTTTAAGCCCCATGCGAGCGCATCTGCATCGGACACCCTGGTGGACCCAGGTCCCGGCCGAGTCCATCCTTCCTGTTCGATATTCGTCTTAATATTCGCAATAAAACCGATTTCAAATTAATAGATGCGATACTTTACGATTACGATAATGCTAATTAGGCGGAATGTTCATATTTTTGTTATAATTCGCTAAAATATGATCCATTTCTTAGACTCTTAATCGAACACTTCCTACTGCAACCGGTGCCACGATGCACCAGAAAGTACCAGCCGCATCAGCGATTAAGTCCCCCCCATTTGAACCAATTCTGCTAAGTGAGAACAAGGTAATAAATTTCGTGCAAAGTGCGAATGACTTCTATAGCGGCAAACAGCGACTTCTTAACCACGGCTGCCGACGTCCCAACTTTGTAGCTAAATGCCGTCGATTACACTTTCACTGGCGATCGTAAATATGCGCTTCCATTTGTATGGGGACACGCCGAGGAGGCGCCTGTCACTGGAGTTTCTCTCAGCTTTGGAGGGTAGCAGTCTTGGAGACGATCATCCCCATTTCGCGATATTAGTCGTACCAATCGTAAATAATAGCACAGTTAAATAGAAGTTATAACAATTTAAGATATGCCACATATTCTATCTCGTGCCAAGAAGGATGATAAATTAGATAAGACACTGGAATGATAGCTAAACGTGCACGCTTGCACGTGTTTTTCTTGACACATCCAAGCAACACGTAAATATTAGTCCCCAGTTCTATTCTCAGAACACGTAAAACTATGCATGAGATTGTGTTTTCTTTATGGATGCCTTTACACAGCCTACTTCTATCAGTTCTCGAGGCTGAATTTTTTTCTGCTAAACTTAAAGTCAGTCCATGAACTGGTTTAGGCTGGAATTTGAACTATAATAATAACCGATAAAGAGCTGTCCGATGTTTCGGTGGTGCCTTTACACGCTTCATCATAGAACCGATCGTAGGAGATTGTGTCAAAATGGATTGATTTTCACAGCTGTTGTCGTGAGTTTCGCATTTCTGTTCGATTCAGTCGGCATCAGCGACATCCATCCTTCTCAATATAGCAGCAAAATCTATTCCTCAATTAGTGGAATACAGCGTGCTCAAGACTGATTCGATCAGGTTTTATTGATATGTAAAACACATTTATTACTTCGCTATCGATGGCAGCGATTTTTTTTTTCAATGCAACTCATAACATTTTTGCCACACTTGGGCGTCGAGACTAAACATGCCATCGGATTTCATCAAATTTCAACTCTCAAGTTTTGGCGGCACATCTTGAGACCCTGATTCATAGCTTCTTCCTTGTGAATTACATGTTGCTGCCCGCTGTCCATCGCCACTAATTAACAGGTATTTATTGTTGCCACGAACATCCAAGGTCGATTTGTGCAAAATGGACTGCAATATGCAGGATCCCTGGATTCTTTTCCGTCTTCTGTGTTGTGACGGTCGTGTATACTGAATTCGGGTTTGGATGCCTTTAGCCTCCATCAGTTAGCAATGATTTATGTGTTTGGTAATCGCACGGAATAAGTTCTTGGCTTAATGGTAAAAATTGGGTTAATTTGCGCAAATCTTTTTTGGATTCCTTATTGGGCGTCCCGCTGATTTGACGCAGCGGGCTAAAGTATTAATTTATCCCGATCGCCAGCGACCAAAAAGGGACCTCCCAAGTCGATCCCACGGGACGGGTTGTCCTCCTGCATGAAATTCCCTGGCCTGGAAAGACTCTCGGTTTGCAAATAGTGGCCTCGGATTGGACGATTGTTCAATTGGCGCAAAAAAATCAGGCCCAAAATTTAAGAAATTGTCCGTTGGTGAGTGTACATCAGCTCACCGATTGCCATCAACGGAATTGCACTTATCACACCTCTCGCTGGCTGGTGGCATGGGAATGCCCGGTTGTTTTCTTCCGCTTTTCTCTTTCAAAATGTAACATGGCCCGTGGGGACCGTCCCCCTTCGGAACGCTCGACCATGATGATCGTAAAATTTGGTAAACTATTGGAGTAATGAAGGTAAATTTATTCATAAATATCAACCTGCCCTCATGTCGACTCCTTTTTGTCACATTTGTTTCGAGGCGATCACTCGACCCAGTCCCTGCTCATCCGAAACGTGTGAGATGAAATCGATCGGTGGTCACCTTTCGGGCCGTTCGACCTCGTATCGCTCGACAAAAATTGATTATCATTCGTATTTCCATAAATTTCCATCACGCGCGTCATCCCGGCGTCCAGCCGAGACGGACGGGGCAAGGTGGCTCGAGCAGGGCGGCCCCCGGGGGGGAGACGCACGGTAAAGAGGACAGTGACACTGCTACACGGTGTTACCCGTAGAATCGGTAATTTAATCCTAAATAGCAGCAATTTAATAATGAAAATGAATCGTAAAACCTGCGGTGGAATTTTAAAACACGATTCCTTCGGACAGCAAATGGTCTCATTTAGGTGCTCTTAAACAAACACGGAAACTTCGTTTCATTTCGGTGTGCCAGGCCCGGTGGATGGGCCAAGCCCATCGGTATACGGTGATCTGGAATTGAGGAATTGGACACCGACCCAGTGCAAGATCTCGCTCGAGCCACGCAGTGGTGAAAACGTGTCCAAAAAAAATTAACAAAACAACTATGGAAATTCTATGAAAATGTTTATTCCATATCCGTTTTGGGTGTCATCTTGATTTCGATCGGGCGGGAATCTGCTAGAAAATTAACCAAATCGATAGCACGAGCTTAAATCAGCAGGTGATACTTCTTTGACTGGTTTAAAAAAAAATCAGAACTTGATCATACATTCCAGTAAACAGTTTAACATCAAAGAACGACCGAGAAAATGAAAATGTGAAATGACCGAGAAAAAACGACCGAGAAATGAAATGAATTTTTAAACTTCTATTATTTCATTTCATCCTGTTCCGTCCCAGATAACTGATGATTTTTTAAGGTCATTCCTTCTATTCCTTCCGTTTATATTAGTAGTCCCCAACAAGATGTGCCTTAAATAGTGTTAAGCCATCCCGCCGTCTACGTCTGTCTGGCCGAAGGTTCCTCTAGGATTCTGTTCACCCGAGCAAGTCAAATGTTGGCCTGTCCTACGCGAAATTGGCAGCGCTACATCGGATTCCCTCGAATGGGGCTGATGAAAAAAATAAAATAAAACACAATTTATAAATTGCCAGTCGATAGGAAAATTATACGTCCCCCCGGGTATAACACAATTCACACAGGTTTCATCTTCATCGATCGCAAAGATAAGGCCAGTTCACCACAACGGATGACGACAGCTCCGGCAAATGGCGGTCCACTGGCGGGTCTTGCATAGAAGTCATTCATGTATGGTTTTCCGAAAGGACCCCGCACCATGCACCATGCACCACGGTAGGTCGCCCGAGCCGCTCCGAATCCCGGGCAGGCCCATCCCCGAGACATTGTAAACGACGGTGACCCAAAGCGTCCCACAGTCGGACCGTGCCCAGTGCGGCCGGCCCTTCGCGTTTTGCGGCCGTGTGTTTACCATCATTGTTATTATTGCTGGCTTCATTCCACAAATTAACTCGTATTCTTGCACTGCAACAACCTCGCATTCGCTGCAGTTAGCGGCCAGTTGGAATTCCTTCCTCCCCGGGGGTAGGCCACAGGTCGGTGTGCTTTCGCCGGGCGCTGAGCCGACCGGTGAACCCGCGGCCGCAGCTTTCTAGTCCCGCAGCCGACGGACCCCGTTCCTAATATCATTATCTGATGTTTTTCTGTTTTATTATCCAATTCATTTCCTAGGGCCATAGGGAAGGATTGCCGGGGCAGAGCGCTTCTTCCTTCAAGTGCCTACGGTGGTAGGATACAAATTATCTGCAGCCAGAAGTCCCAGCTGGTGTACAGCACGTCATCCACCTTAGGTTGCCGCGTTTCTTATTTCTAATATGTAACTCATCACAAGGGGTGTATCAACGGGAAGAGGCCATGCCTTGTTGTTGGTCGAATTCGTGCCACCAAATGCAGTCAAATGCAAATAATTTCACATCAAAGTGAAAGTCATATCACATCCAGCATTTGCCTCTTAATTCCAAGATCCATGATTTTTCGGATAGTTTATTCAAAGAAAAGCACTTCATGTACTCAATCAATAGTTACTTAAAACTATAGCTACCAAATATATGGGCCAAAAAGGGACGCCTTGTTGCGCCTAATACTGATACTTAAAAGAGGAACTCACAAACTGCGGAGAACAAGAATTTCGGAAAAACTTCAAAACAAAATTCCAGCCATACGCTCCAGAGCACCTACGAAACACCAATTCAACATCAATCCATTGGCAAAGTATTAAAAATCCCAGCTTAATTGCCACACCCATTGAGTCAGGCTTCTTTCTTCATTTATTTGGTAAAAATCATCCCGAAAACCATCGCACAATGGTTTTAAGACTACCATCAAAACACCCTCATCTGATCGTTCAGCGTTTTTTGAAACATACCAACCATCGAAAACTGGTTCCTGATCAGTGACCGAGCACTGATGCTCATTTAAATCGATCGTCCGATTAGTTTCCTGCCTGTATAAATCATCATTTTAACGACTCCACTGCTTATCTCACCTGCTTTGAACCCTTCCGGCCAAATGCCGTTTACCGCCGAAAAATGTCGAGCCCCGCCGCACTTGATTGGTCTGCATAATATTTTTACTCGGGCCTTTTCTCCTTTTCCGGAGGCGAAACCGACGGTATCGAACCGAATCTTCAAATCACTCCAGATCGGTTCGAATTAAAAACGATTTTAACGGCTGTCCAAACCGTTGTCCTACGGCTCCTAAAACCGAACCGCTCCGCTCGGCAGCGGCCCGGAGACGGAACGGAACAAAACGAATAAATCTCCGATACATTCGATGACGAAAAGCTATCCTCCCGCAGGCTCCCAACACTCGGCCCGATGCCGGGCCGGAGAGTTTTGGTGGGGGAACTTGTGACCATTATCGTTTAAGGATATAGTGATCAACAGTATTCAACGGAAAGCTATTAGAAAGAAACTCATCAAACCGATCATATTCGTGGTCGTGAAAATGAAATCGGCAATAAAGGTATGATTTATTAATAACCCTCGAAATGATGCGCACGAAAGCCAACCTACGCAGTGATGAATATTAACTAGACAACTTTAGAATCCGGACGGATGGAAAGAAGAAAAACCCGAAATATAGTTCGTCGGACAACTCTACCGGGACAATCGACACTTTATGGAGTTAGAATGATATTATCACTACATTAAAGTTTTGAAGAATTTCCAATACGATGCACAAGATTAGCCGAAAGAATTTTCGCAAATTAGAAGCAAGAATCCGAACAACCTAAATGAGTCAACAACATGGGAAAATATTTTGTTCATCTAGGAAATTTTGTATGTAATCCTTATGATCCTTGTTCCGAAATACATATTTTTACAAGCACCTAACATTTATTTTCTATTTGAAGTAACAGACAAATAGTTAAAACTAATATTCATTCAGTTTTAGTAATTTTTTTGTACAATCTATACGTTATGGATCGTCTTGAATAACTAAAACATAACTAAAGTAAAACTAAGTACAACATAACATCAACCTAGTGAATCAGGCACAGCTATTTCCGGTATGCATGTTGTTATGAAATTGTAACATTGAATGTGTTATACTTTACAGTTCAGTTTAAGAATGTTATCATATATTCTGATGAATATAAGTTAGATTAGACCAACTTACAAAGCGAACTCTGTTATATAGAATCTTGTTGCCATTTGCTTGTTAGAATGTGTGATACTAGTTCGAGAATGAAAAATTGTTTGCCGTTGGACTTTGTTTATCCTGACCGGAATCTGCCAAACAATCAGAGTGAGAAATCATGGCAATCCCCGTAACCAAATCTGTATAGCATCAAAATCATTGTATCCTTTTAACGATCAATTCTATTTTCTTCTGTTCATTCCTTTCCACCTGCTTCAAGTTCAACTAGTAACTAGTACATATAGAATACGATATGTACGCAATCATATTTTTCGAAGTTTTAATTTTAAAATGTATGCGTAACTACGACATTACCGAAAACTACAGCTTCCGTTAAATGAACACCAATATGGGCCTCACTTTAGACCCTTAAAAACAGTTCCTAGCTGTGGGCCATGAACTGCAACTGGCTACTTGCTGCCCTTCCGCAGCGCTCCTTTGAACTGCTAAATCGGCTAAAGCATAACTACCCCCCCGGCTCTTCCCCACCTGCGACCCGTTGGGCCGGGCCGGAAAAAAAAAATCGCAGAAATCGAGAAAGGTGCATCTCCGGCGTGCCATTGTTTTGCGAAACCGGGGAAAATATACCGTTGCTCGTCGCCGCAGCAACGCCTCCGATCGATAGATCTTTACCCTGCGCGCTGCAACCTCAAACTCGCACCGATCCCGTATCCCTCTCCCGTCGGGCAGTGTAGTATCGCGCGATACACTCGCTTTATGGTAATTGAGTTATGTTTGATATCGGGGATAGATTAGGCACAGAATGGGCCTGGCGGTACAAATTGAGACCGTCGTCGGCAGAGCATTCGCGGCGGGCAGCGCCAGGAAGGGTCCTGCTGCAACACAATGCGCATTCCCAAGATTTACCTTTCCCACATTGGCGATCGCCCGGTCGCAATCACAATTCACACGGCGAAAGGCTCGCCGATAAGTCAGCACCGGAGTCCACCACGTGCAAACACCTGATCGCATCGACCGGCGGTCAGCGAACGGTGGCCCCGCACCGCCATCCAACCATCCGGGCTGTTGGAATGTGACCGGGGGTGAGGTCGAGCCCAACCGATCTTCGAGGTGAAGATCGAACAGATCGTCTTCCATATTTGAGGACAGTCGGACTTTTTCTTCTACAGTCGAATTTATTTCCTCTCCCATGAGTCTCGTTTCTACGAGTCTTCCCTCGGTGAGTTTTCACGGTACACTTCTGACATTCTCATTGCTTCCGTTTTTCCATAAAGACCACGCTGTAAATACCTCATAATTTTATCGTGGTAACCAACGTCATTATCAAGCGATCCTTTCCACGCTCCGAGCGAATTTCCACCGGCCCGGCTGCGCCTGGTTACAAAATTTCACCAAAAAGGCTGGTCAATTTCCGTGATCGCTATCTCTCCCCGCGTGCATGCCAACTGCCGATAAAGCGCCCGATGAAAAATGGGTACACCGTCTAACCTTTCTGCGGACCCGGCCCTGCGTATACTGTATGCCCAGTGCAGATGCAGTGATTTTGTCGCGATTACAGCGTCCCAATAGACGTCCCAATAGAGTTCCCAATAGACTTCCCACCGCAGGGCCGCGCAGTAATTCGAATGAGCCTCTCCCGGCCCGGCCGCCGCCGCCGTCGCCGCCGCCGCCCACTACATGGGTATTTGTTGCCAAAACAGCTTACTATTCTTCCAAACAGCCAGCCTCCTATCTGTTGGCACAAAGAGGAACAAACGCCTGCTCCGATGGTCGGCTGCGGCTGTGTGGCAGCATAGTTTGGAGTAAAATACAGAGCGAAAGCTCAATTGTGATCCATTGTGTTCCCGGCGCCGTTTCTCGGTGGTGCCGATGGATTGCCCTGCTGCACCGGCTGCACGCTGCATCGGACAATTGGGCTCTAAACTGATGATCTATAATTTATGTGCTATTTACTCTGTGCTCTCTCTCTCCTGGCGCAACTAAGCGCCCGGTGGATCCCGAGAAGGGGCGATTGGGCGATTGGGGACGCTGCACCGATGAGTCTACCGGCCGATCCTATTCGATTAAGAGGGGAAAAGACTGTACTTAACGGACGGCCCGGTAGAAAGAAAAAGGGCGGGAAAAGAAAACAGGATCATGGGAAAATAATCAATAACGTCGATTATGTCAACGGTAATCGACGGGTTTGATCGGACGATGATTTGTTTAGCACATGGTTGCCTTCAGTTTGTCAGCAAAATATATGGCCCCGTACCCTTCTGACAGGGTGCAACTTCACTTGTTAGAATTTTTTTCTAATTCTTTCAATTGTTCGTTAGTTAGAAAGAATGCGGTTGGAGGAAATTGTATGTCTTGATCGTCTCAAAAATAACAATACGATGCAATGCCAATAAATTGTTTCGCAATATGTATGTGTTTATCATTGTTTTATAACTTGTTTGCATATGTTGACACTGTTTCGTCGGTCATTTGGTTAGATAACCTAGAAGAAGTGATTATAGTACATTAGCTTTCATACCTTTTACCAGTTTCGTTGCAGGGCTCCAGTGATGTTGATGATTGTTGATGTCCTCTAGTCGCTTTGACATTGGATTGAGCAGATAGGAAAATTTTCCTTCTCTTGCTCAACGCTTTTCTATCTATTTGAAAACTAAATCCATCATTAAGTTACCTGATACAGCGTCGTACACAATTGAATGAATTCTGATTACCGAATTAAATCGTGTTTAAAACTTTTAAACATTAAACTAAGCGCGCGTGTTCTCCGTGCATCCTCTGGTCCGATAGTATTAACCTTGTCCAGGTGGTGGGTCATCATCATCTAATCTGCTAAACCAGAATTTATAAAGGTCGGTCATCACGAGATCATAGGCCAGAATTTTCACATTTAAGCTTGAATTATGAAACAATAAATCGTTAAATTCGAGCGATCATTTTTCAAACTAACGCAACTTATAAAGCAATTACACTTTCTTCGGCGAACGACGACGAAAGTATGGCGCCTATTTCTCACACACAGATGGACGACCCTATTCGAAATGTTCCTCTCATCACATCGTGCCCATCGTGTCCGACCGACTGGTAGTAAACTCTCCACCGACACACACGACAAGCTTGAATGGGAAACTTCCAACTGCTGTGACTTCTTCGTTGCCGTTCAGGATATGGCCAACTCATCCACGGAATGCCGAATGATGGCCAAAGCTGTGCAAAATGTTTGCACACATTATTCCAATCCTGACTTCACTCCAGTGCATCCAGTTCAGCGGATGGCGCATGCGAATAAATATTTATGAACCATACACGGTTACTACTTCGCGTTGGCCAGCGTCAACGGGCGGTTTCGCGGGGCCCCACGCCAGACCCCCAGAACATAGAAGTCGCGAGAGATGAATGGCAGCTAAACTCCACCTCTGCCAGCCAAGGAAAGCGTCCCCGGGAAAAAGGGTGTTTATAAATATGGGCACACAAGTTCGAGGTCATTTTAATAGTGACCTTTGCAGCATGTGAGTGTCGGTCGTTTTTCTCTCCCGCGCGACCGACCCCGCTCGTGGCCGCGGGGGCCAGAGTCTGTGCGCTGAATAATGCTAATAATAGCAGGTCCGTGACGCTGCGAGAGCTGCGTTCGGAAAAATCGCACGGCAGCGAACACCCACGGACGAAAGTATCACTGGGCTATGGCTTGGCTATGGCGCACAAATCCGGCCCATTCCGACAAGTGCGTAATCGTGGCCCCAAACCTAGGCGAGAGTCGCGGGAGACAGGATGGAGGGTGAAGGGTGAAGGGATGTGGTAATATTGACTACCCTTTAACACCTGCATTCGTAATTGACCGAAGATGGGACGGTCTGGCTGGGTAATTCCGTGTTCGTACGATGCACCCCGATAAGCCCGATGCGATGGGAGCGGCTCTGGTCCAATCGGAAACTGCAATTGCACGTACCGGCTAGCGGTTAGGATAGGAACGGTATCGGATACAATCGACGGTTTATAACTGTTTAACGTTTGGCATATGCCATCGTCCAGGCGTGCGAACTAATGTACAAGCAAGACAGGAAAGCAGTAAATCAAAGTATGCTAACGAAATATCCAAATTCCTTCGTTTGTAAACTCCTCCTCTTGTAAATATTTGCAAAGTCGCACAGTCTTTTCAGGACAGACACAACTATTCCGTTAAAATAAATTACAAACATTTTGTGTCAGTATCACCTTCTTTAGCTAATAAATACCAATTGATAAAGCGAGTCTTCCATTTTAATTAAAATATCCAATCCTATCGCAGCCTGCATATGGCACGGACTAGCAGCCACCAGTATCCGATCGGCTGTTCGCCCGAAAGATAAGAATAATTATACGGTGCCGTAACTCAACCCCATTAGAGCAAACCGGTGTGCCAGTAAATTGCTTGTCATTCCACCGGACAATTCCCGCCGACTCGGGGCAGTCTCTTCGGGAAAGCGTCTTCACAGTGAGGGGGCGGGCTCAGCAACGCCAGCTTCTGTACCGTTTGGCGGGACATTCCTTCCCTGGTACACCAGCCACCAGCGTACCCCCGGCGGGTCAGTTCAGAGGGTCATCGCACGATCTGGTCATCTCTTGTCAGAAGCTGCGCCGAGCGCTGCCGAGTTCCTGGTTAAAATTCTACAATCAAAGCGACCGTTACCGCCACCATGCGTTACGCGCCCGCCGTGCCCAATGAGCGGGGCATTCGCTTCTTCTTGGCCCCACCGAGCCAGTTCCCGCTGGTATTGATATATTCGCAGCCGCTGAACTTACGCAGTGGCGGAGCCAACAAAAGCTAATACCCATATAATGACAAGGACTTAATTTTATTAGCATCGATCATCCTGCCTGGGATTTGTGCGAGTGCAATGCGGCCGCATCTGGCCGACCCGGGGCACGACGCGGGCCTGCAGGCAACATACCAGATCTTGCACCCGTTCGAGTTGACCGGGTTTTTCTGCAGCCGCGGCGTCCGCGGAGTTGCCAGTTGGAATTGTTTTGAATGCAGGTTATCTGCCTTATGCGCAGGCCTGCCTGCCTGCCTGCGCGTCGTAGATACGTAGTACCGGTATGTCAGGGCTGCCCACAGGACCCGCAACACCCGGGAAAAGCATTCCAAAACTGATGAATGATTTATTGGCCCCGGTCAATGCTGGAATCGTTGGACCGCTGCGCTGACGATGCAGCTACTACTACTACCGGATGGCGGCCGAGAGACGGACGCGGGCAACAACGTGCCTGAAATATTTCTGTCGACAATCGTATCTCTCGACCCGCGAGGTTTCGCGAGATTTTTCTTTTCCCAAACAGTGTGCACGCCGGGTGCACGCCGGGTTGGATGCACGCACGCAGCCATATGCAGGGTTGCCACCGGGGCAGGGTACTGCACTGCACGTTCCGAACTCCGTACGAAATGTAGTCCGCGCGCCCCGGTTTCGCTTCCCGTCCCACAAAAAACCCGAACGGGAAGGGCATTCCGTTTTTGATGGATAACTTTCGTTGTGATATTAATCTCCACTGCCACGGGAGAGATTAGCGCAGGGCGCGCAAAGGGACATAATTAATAGGCTTAATTCTGCGGATCATAGTGCACGGCTCGTGTCATTTTTTCCGATCTCGCTCATCAAAGACGGGACCCGGGAGAAAGGCTCGCCCATCGGCTGGGATGGGAGGGTGGTTAAATGGTCGATTGGACGGACGGACGGATGGATGGATGGATGGATGGACTACAAACCGTTCAAGTGAGTTAGTACTGCTGCCCCAACAGGAGCCAAACTGATGGGGAAGCGAGAAGCAGGAGCGCGGGGGAAGGGAAACGGCGAACAGCAGAATGTCGATCTATCTTACCGATCGGTAGCCCGGCCTATCCGCAAATATCCCACGGAGCAAATATTTCATGGGGGCTGTCCACGACGGTACCGACCCAGCAGCATGCCCAGCTGAGCAGTCAGTTCGTGAATTCTTGCGAACCAGCAGGATGATTGCATTATTAGTGCACCGCGGTGCAGTTTCTTTCTCCCGCGACTAGCTTACCTTCTTTGCTTTTTCCTTCGATATTATGATTTCTACGGAGCTGTTTGCTCGGTTTCTTTCTCTTCGGGTGGACTGCAATGCGCCGCCCTATTTGCCCGCTGAGTGCAGAAACCCCATCGCCGCCGGATAGTGTCGGCAGACACGTGAATGATTGGCATATCGATCAATTTGTGATATTAATGCAGTTTAATGGGTTCATCGCGAGCACCACGCATTCGCTAGTTTGTGCTAGCTTTTATTTTGCGTCGCGGGTGCATTACCGTTTTAATAGAAATATTATGCAATAAAGGCATTTTGCGAGTTTTTAAATTTTCAACAACAAAACGGGAATAAAGCAGTTTTAACATCAAATACATAAGCTACTCACCTAGTGTGCATGAAATACATTCTGGAATGTTATACCTAAAATAGAAATGTGCATTGTTCCGGTGTGAAGAAATGAACGCTGTCACGGGTAAATATTACCCAAATTAAACCCTACTTATTCCATATATCTTTGCTGGGAAACTGAGAAGTGTTTGGATCATTTATTGTTATGCTTGCCACCAAGTACTATCATCGATACTTACTTTCATATTTACCATTCATGAATCATCCAGTTAGTTGAACCTGAAAATGTTAATGCGATAAAAAAAAGACCTTCAATTTGTTCAAAATAGTTGAGAAACGCATTCCGTGAATATTTATTAGAAATTTCAATGATATCGAAACCTTAGAAATATACTTAATGCATGGTTTTAACATGAAACGATATTGAATATTGCTTAGTTTTTCATAGGAATGACGACATTCGAAAAGCGCAATGAAAAACAGCATCGAATCTTTTTCCAAACTACGAAATCTAATTTACATCAGCAATATTAGCTGGATAAAGAAAATAAAAACCCCTTAACCATATTACAATGTAAAGGAGATAAAACTGGACGAAGAAAAATGCACTGATCGTGCGATTCCATCTTATGCTCGCCTATTATCCTTAATATCTGTCGTGCTTGATTTTATTCCCGGCTGGGCCACTGGTTGGAGCAGGCGTGAATACTTCGTAGTCGATGATAGAAAAATTATAGTCGCCGAATAAATGACCGAACATAGAGTTTGGACCGTCGTATGAATGAGGAAAGTTGGAGTACGATTCTATGTTGACGTTGCAGTTATTCGAGATGAGGAGATCTGCACCAGCTCCAAAGATCGGTCCGCAACTGTAAAATATTGAATGTTAGCAAATACAGTTAGAGATCATATTCAATTTCTAATTCATATATCACTTACTCGGGGTGATAACAAATCGCGTACGGTTTCTTCACTATATCAAACTTGGTTGGAGACTCGTTGCTGTAGTTTAACGCAAACAGGAAAGCCTTCTCGGAGTGCAAATAGCCTCCCTTTCTGTTGGTTTTAGCGAATGCCACGTCCGTGAATCCACCGCTTATGGCTCCGTTGGAACTCTGATAAAATGAAATAAAAAGGATTCATCAATTTTTCGTTATTAACTCCCAACACCTGACGATCGCTTACCAGCGCGATAATGTACAGTGGCGCAACTCCGTCACAATGCCTATGGAAGGCCGAAGCGGCAAATCCATGTGTCGAGGCTCGGTAGACCATACGCCAGGTTTGCTTGGACGATCCGTACCACCCATTCAGTGTTCCTTGGAAATGAATTTTGTCATTTTTCAGTATCGCCGAGCCGTGGAATAGATTAAGCATCAAACGCGGTTGCAGCCGTTTATCATTTTCGGTCAAAGGCCCTGCCGGGACGGGCACCGCGGTGGCAGTTACTGTGGGGAGCTTGTTGGAGTGCAGTGCGGCCCTGCGATACCGCTCAAGCGAAAGTTCTATAGGAACCGCACCAGTCGGTTCCACTTCTTCGGCAAAAACTTGGCTATCGATCAGAAACAGTCGGACGTGGGAAATAACCGGTGCCAGATACTGGCAAACACGTTGCCTCTCCTCCTCCGTCCAGTGAGCAGTTGGTTGAGTAACTCCGGCTTGATTCTTCGCCCATGCCAAAACGCAACGCCAAACATCTTCCTCTTCTAGTCCCAGCTGTAGACGTGTGAAATGTGCTTCATTATTAGCTCCATCAGGTTTTCCGTAGCATTTCGGTACTTACGTTATCATAGGAAATCACTTGAATGAGTCCCTCCTTCGTGAGGTTCAAAAATGCGCTAGTTTTAACGCACTCGGATGCGTTCTCTGCTATGTAAGTGATGCATTTCTCGAGGAAAGAAGCTGCACATTTAGCCCCTAGAAAAATAAGTTTCTCTTTAACTACAGGTATGCAACTATCATGTGAAACGTTTGCATTATTCTCAACTAGCACCAAACACAACAAAAACTACTGGGATTGTTTGTATAGGTTGCACACCGGCACGTGCAATCTACTTTATTATTCCTTCACTCATACATCATGTATCATCCAGACAAACTTTTGTTGAATAGTTCGCGATTAGTTAGATTCTTAACGCTAGACAAATGCATTCCAAACGAAGCACAGCTTTTTCGAACACTTCTCAGTTCTGCACATTCTGGATAAGTGTAATGTTGTCGCCTTTTAGCATGATGCGCCCAAGCTGACGCCTGGTTTGTTTTTTAATGTTGTATTCTTCCGCCTCGTCCAATACAAGATTCATGTATTCATCGAACCCGACTGAAATTGCACAAAACATAGATTGATGTTAAAATTGGCGGTAACCAAGAGGTTATGTGCACGGACCGGCAGGATGCCGTCGAGCTTACCAATATGTCCTTCTATTCGCAAATGTGTGTTTTCATACAACCACACTTGAACGCGGGATCGATTCTGCAGGTACCGGAAGATCAAGTTGATGGGTTGAACCATCACCTTCTGTACCTTTGTCCCTTTGAACGACATCTTATTGCTTTTTGCAGCGAAACTGGTGAAATAAAACAAGCGAATTCACTTCACCACTTCCAAGCCGAGATGCCGGAGAAACGCGAAACACAAACAAGCGCTAACGGAACTGTCAGAATGACAGCTCTGGTCAAAACTCTACTCGAGTAAATCTGCTCGACTACCAATTCGAGTTGCGATTGGCCCAACCAGCCAGAGAGCCAGAGAGTCCGACATGTGCCAAGGCAATATAATCTGCGGAAGCGAATCGCTGAAGCCGATTTATGCCCTTACTCTGTCACATCTTGGGACGATATGACGGACGCAGCGAAAGTCAAACGAAAGATTCTGAAAATGTGTTGGTGATTTTTCTCTGTGCTTTGAGTCGAATCACAGAGAGCCGTTATTGTACTTATTTGGTCGAACAAGTCCAATAGAAGCCCTATACCCTTTTATTGGGCCTGATAGGACCGATAAGTGCAATATTTCATTAAAACCATAAAAACCTGAAAAGTATCATGTGCTTTGTCGGATGTATTTCTTCACCACCAAGAACACACCAATATCAACGGCCGAATTGGTCCTATAAAATGTATCACTGTAAATTTTGTCTCTTTTAGCTTCAGGGATGGAAAGCTTCAGGTATGAAAAGTTTCAGGTGCACGATCTTTTTCGAAATGCGTGGATTGCTACACGACTGTACAGATGCTACCTTAGGATAGGAATTGAAGCGCTCTGTGCAAGAAAGAAAACATGTTTAATCCTCATTAAATGAATTTCACGTTGAGAGTTAACGAGCTATGGAGCCGGACGCGATTTTCTTTTCCTACAGGCTATCAAATTCCTTTATATTCTAATGTCTTTTAACTTTTGTAAAAAATAAATAAAGCTGACAAAGCATCATTACCCCGCTGATTCTAGTCACATTTTGATACTAGATATACATTTTAACTGGTCCCAATCGTTATTTAGGAGGCTATATAAGTTTTCATGTTTCCGTTCAACAACTATTAACTAAACATTCTACTCTGAACTATCTATCAAGAGCAGCTTGCATTCTAGATACGATAGGAAAAGGCATACTGCATACTGTGTAGCGTGTTCCCATTGATAAATTATAGCACGAAGTTAGAAGCCAGCCCCCGGTGAATATAACCAATTTTAAAATAGGACTAACAACGTTCTCTCTCTCAGATCGATAATAATAAAACACTATGGTGCATGGAATTAGTAGCTAGCACTTTCTCTCTCAGGTCAGTCGATGCAAACCACGACCAACTGCTGCTGACGCTCCGTAAATTAAACGGGATGGGGGTAACAAAACATGCGGAAGAGGAAATGTATTTTTACGGAAACGATCGAAGCATTTCAAAAGCTCAAGGAAATAGCTTTTGGAAATATTCCATGATATATTTCGATAAAAAATTTGTAATATTATTTTGAAATCCTTTAACAGGCCCTGTAATTACTGCTATGAGGTGTGTCGATAGCCGCTGAACATCTGAAAATGTGTGACTATCGGACGGTTATCTAGCGAAAATCAATAAACGGCAACGTGTGGTACCTACAGTGCTGGAAGGCAAATATCCCATTGTACAATCGGAAACGTTGCTTTGAATAAAGTGTAAGTAGTAGGTCCCATTGAACGTTATTTTTATGCATTCAAGAAAATTTGAAACATCGTGGCATGGGTTTTCTAGCAACTCTGTTAGCTAGAGCTTATCTGGAGGGAATGCTGGAAAAATTAACGTAAAATATACTTCATTTATATCTCATTTCCAGAAAAGGATTTGAAACACCATCGTGTGTAAATGACAGAGTCTCACATTTGAAATCCCTTTAGTGAGTGTAATTTTAGCGAATAAACAAACGATAATGATAAAATGCGATTCTAAAACTACCAAATACCCAATGCAGGATTAGTTCAAATATGAACCATAATGATAATTCACTTACCAGAGGCTTTTTCCTGTATTTCCATGACGGCCGTCAAAAATGTGCACGCATTAGCGACCGACATGGTTTTGCTGACGTGGTCCTCACAGGCGATCCTTAGCTCCTCAACGCCCATATCCTGCGCCAGCGTCATCATTTCAAATACCTTCGAGTCCTGCAGCATGATCTGTGTGGGTGAAAGGGACGCACCGAAGGCCCAAGTAAAACATGCGAACACGAAAACGGCCTACCACAAACCCGCGGCGAAAAAGGGGGAAAGGAACACTTTACCTTCGCTGTGTAAACATACAGAATAAACTGCCGGAAGATGTCCGGCTCAATGTGCGGCAAACGTATTGGCGTGGGCGTCCCGGGGGCGGACGTGGAAACGGTGCAGCCAGGAATGCGGCAAATTTCGCCCCTTTTTGTGTTTTGAAATGATTTACACCTGCAAGAAGGAAGCGAAGGATTTAATAGAGCACACTTCAGCTGGGGTTGGGTGAAGATTTATTTCTGGGCATAAACGTCCCACCTACCGGGCCTTTAGAATGATGCGGTGACCGTAGACGCGTTCCTCGGAGGATCCCAGCAGAAACGCCACGTCCGCCGTGTCCTGCTCTTCGGACAGCTTCTGCAGGTCGTCGAGAAGCTGTGGCAGCCCTGCCAGGACCTTGTCGCAGATGACGGACTGCGCGCGGCTTCCCATCGTCTCGGAGTCACTATGGTAGCTGATTTCGTATTTCATTCAAACTGCTTTTCACGACGTCGGGATTCGTCGAGAGCGAGGTGGAAAATTAGGATGAAACGGTCACGCCACGGGCAACCAGAAGGGCTCAACTGGAGGCTACTACAAGGAAGGATCTATTCCTATAAACACTACCACAACAAGCTGTCACGAAACTCTTCGCCTACTGAAGCGGAAAACGTTGATCGAGGCTGGTAGAGGGACGAAATGTAAACAAACAAACGCGTTCTCGCAACTATACGCAAACGATACAACACACTCAAACACCATGCGCAAGGGTGATCACAAACATGTGCTTGATCCACGCGAAAGCTTCGATCGATCGCGACTTCACACCGGCGGGTGTATTGGTGTGCAGTTTCGAAACCAACACGATCGGAGACGCGGACGACAGGGCTTAAAATATGCTATTTCCTTCACCGCCACGGAACGAAGCATAGGAATAGCCCCTTTTTCAAATCAAACGATCGCTTTCTAACGCTGCTTACTTTGGATTACGTGAACAGTAACCCTCAGGAACTGCTACGGGGTACTTTCGAAGCACTTGATACAATTTTTACTCTGTAAAACAGCAGATTTAACTCCATTCGCCGTTCAGAACAACGTTACCGTTCATCGACCTGATGCGTTGTGCGCGACGGATGCTTCATCTCACTGCCAGCCACAGATCTTCAACACCGGTTACAGTTCTTGATGCTGCACTCTTCACTCCCACTCGGTTGGACAATCACGGTAAGATTGTTTTGTCTTCGCACCCTTTCCTTTCCCAGCACAGGTATACGCGAGGGATGCTACCTGTGTGCGCCATTCGCTGCCTTATTTATGTTTTGGGTTGAGAATATAGACACACCAGTTCGTGTGCACCAATACCACTTCCACGGTACACTGGTGGGCAAAATGTTTTGAAGTACTTATCAATTTTCTTGGTTTCTTCCGTATAGTTGCTAGACATGTAAACAAAATTTGGGCAACATTACAGATCTATCAAGACTAGAATATATATATATATATATTCTTGAACCAGAGAATTTGTTTTATAACGAATTGTTGTTCCTCGTACAAAGAGTAGAAAACGTCGTGTTCAATACAACATTGGAGGTAAACACCAACACTCCAACACCACGAGGTCGCGATCATGCTACGCGTAGCACGATCTATGTCAACTGACAGCACTACACAACTGACAGCATACATTTTTCATCTCTCGCCAACAGCTTTTAAACATCCATGCAGTTATGTTTTTATGCTGCGATTTAAATTTCCTCTGCAACTTGTTTGTAAGCAGACGATAATTCCATTTAAAAATATATCACGAAAAACCATCAAAACGAAAAAACCTCTAAAATTACACTGCTTGTGACATTTTAGTTGATTCGTACATATACTTGAGGGAGGGACCATCGAGAGCTGTTCTTTGGTAACAGAAGATGAAAGATCGCACTTGACAAAGATCGATGTTGAAGAGTTCAATTGCAAAGAATGAATTGTTTTGTTGCAATTCAATTCTTCCAAGCTGAATGATTCGGTATAGGGATAATATAGTAAAATGAAAATCATGGTTGTAACGATACTTTCTTCGACAAAATAGATCTTTTTTTTTAATCAATAGGTACAACAATTATTCTATAGTTTTCATTCAAAACTATATGCCAGAAAGTGTATCCTACTTCAAGCATACATAAAAATTACTATATTTTATTTCATAATTATAAACAAACGTCCATTTGGCTTGAGCCAAACACGGATACATCATCAATCACAGCTAACGCCAATAATGGAAGGAGCTGGTATGTCCACTACTAGAAGGATCCAATCATCCACTACTCGAAAGAAAATTAATCCTTATTCAGTCGCCACAACCCAATCGTTGCTAAGCTATGAAAATATCGTTTCCGTTTCGAGTGTTTTTCCACCAAGTATTTGCTAAGAAAGGGATCCCTTCAATGGTGTCCCAACTTCCTAGGACGTGTATTTCGTTAGATTGATTGTGGTATCAATTCTTGCCACCACAATAAAATACCATCAAGCCATCGCAGGGGATGGAAAGGATTTTGATTGATTTCGTTGTGTCTGACTGCGAGGGACGATATTTTTCTATACTGGATGTGGGGTGCATTGGAGGAAGGGAGGCGTAGAACCATTGTCCACTATCCAGACCCGGAGGCGATGTATGAAGAGTGTCTAAATTAATTTATTTTTCCCAATTACTTATGATTTCTGTTCTTTGAAAAAGTGCCAAAATCGTTGACACTGACGTCAATGGCGCATGAAATCGGGAATCAACATTATTTAATTATAGGTTCAAGACTCAGGATACTGACGCACATGTGTTGTATGTGGTACAAAAAAGAAACGAACATTTTACCAATCGGCGAAGGTTTGCAACTTCATACTTATTCGAGAAATTCTCCATCGACGCCATTCCATCACGGTGCAAGTTTCGTTTCTCAGTGCAGGACCTACTTCGGATTACATTTTAAGTGGTGAGTGAGAAACGAAAATAGATGGAACCATCCGCATTCCGGCTTCCGGGGCCACCGTGCGGTGGTAGGGCGTCTAGTGTTTGCCAACTGTAAACACACTCCAAACGGTGGATGATTTATTTTTCCACTGCTATTTTCACAGCACTTATCACGCCTTTCTGTTTGAACGCGATTTTATATATTCGGATGCATATTTCGCCTGCGCCGCCACGTCAACCGGAAGCAGGGGGTGTCCCTTTTTGGTCGGGATGGTGCCAGTTCTACGCGCCACACTTTCACGGAGCGCGACCGTAGGTAGTGAGGGATGGAAAGCGTCCGCGTTTTCTGTCAATGGACTGCGCCGTACAGCGAAATGCAATCGTCGGGCCCCATGACCGGGAGTGGCTGATGGTGTTCGGAAAAATGTGACAAAAAATCCATTTAAATTTGTAATCTCTTCCGCCTACGGCCGTCAGCCGTCCTCCTCCACCCCCTTTTATCGATGAACCCCGTGGCGTGCTGTGTGACAGTGATGGGCAACATTCGATATGATTTTCGCCCTTCCCCGGAAAGGAAGACTGTGGAACTAGACAATATCGTTCGTTCACGCATCGGTGTCAATGTCGTAGGAATTAGTAAAAGAATGAAAAAATAAAAAAGGCAGATTGTATGCAAAGCAGACTCCGTTCGCTCGTCTAGGGGCCTGGCCAAACAACCTTTCCATTTTTCCACCTTTTAAGGGCGGGAAGGCAACAACAGTCAACAAACGGTACTACTCACGGGCAGCGCAATTACTTTTTTTTTCCAATGAGTGCTTCGACGACGACAACGACGGGGACAGAGTGCGTTCGGGATAGGGATTTTTTCCTTCCTTCTCACCGATCCTGCGAACATAACTGAGAAAAGCGGCCCGGAGGGTGGCAAGTGGTACGAAATGTAACGTAAACATCGCATCTCATAACAGTCAATTTCACTTTGGCCCAGCGAGAGTATGCTATCGCAGAAAGTCGGAAGGCAAATGAAAATGTGACCAAGGGGGAGGCAAGGGGGAACAGGGAAAACGTAAGAGCAGGAGCGCGAGGCGAGCATGATAATAGAGTTTCAGTACAAATTTTTACCAGTAGTCAGAAAGCGGACGAATCATTTGTTTGTTTATTTTTTTTTTTTTACTCAAGTCTTGCCACCCACCCGGTTCCGGTTTATCACAAGCTAACGAAGTGTAAAGTACGTTTTATGTTTGGAATTATTTTCCATACCGAATGAAGGGAAGTGCTCAACTGCAATCACTTTGGTTGTATTTTTGTTATTCTGCACTGTACAATTGTTATAAAGATGTTATGTAAGATGTAAATAATCTTTATGGTTGGAATAAATACTGATTGAAGATTTCATTTTATGTGAAAAAATAAATCATTCTCTTATGAATATGTTTTAAACAATCGGATATTTATTACCTGTAAAAAATTAACTTACCATACAGTCACTTATCAAATCCATTCACGCAATCGAAAAATTTGACTATTGGTAATCATTTGTCATTCCAATTCCTCGGTGGACAAATGGTCCGCCACTTATTAGGCAAACCTCTGTGTGTGTCATCATTATGAAATCATTTCCCTCTCCGGTTTGCACACTAGGGCCTTCCTTTTACGATCGGTGGAATGTGTTCATATAGTACACGAAACGAAACACACCCCTGGCCACATAATGACGGACACCGTCTGCCGCTTAGAGTGATGTAAGAGATTTTTGGCTTTATTCCTTAGTCGCTAGGGTCGCTAATCTGCACAAATACCAACACTTAACTTATAGATAGTACTTATAATCGATGTTACCGTCTCGGGCAAATGGCTTTACACCGGAGGGTGGGGAAAGGGGGGGAGGGCATTTCTAGCTCACGTCCGGTTTTATTGCATTCGACCGGTATCCGTACACCGTGCGCTGCAGCCGGAGGCTGGTGATGTTGAACAGCTTCAGTCGGATGTAGAAGCTGTTCGGGTTGAAGTCCAGCACCACCTCGTGGAAGTATGTGAGCACCTGGAAGAAACAGAAGGGGGTAGATCGTAGATCGTGTTAGAGTCTAGTTGTTATATTTTTGACAAACTCCAACCCACAATGAGTTGGAGCTTCTTTAGTTGTGCTAAAATATCCCACGTCAGTTCCCACTAGGGGCCGGGACCATCAAGAACTTCTATTTTAAACAAAAATATTCGTTGCTCATCCGAACCGATTCGTTGTTCTTTATCCCCAGCATAAAGGCCCAGAGGCCTAGAGGCCTCGCGCGCTGTCCGTTGTATTCGGCTTTGCATTGCCAAACAAAGCCTTGCTCAACTCTCAGATTGTCTCATGAAGCTAAACAAAGATCGTCCACTTTTACGATCGCAGTCGGCACGACGACTCGTAAATTTGATCTAATTAGCCGCTGTCTCCGCTGGTACACCGCGAGACTCCCTCACAAAATGGCCCAATTAAACACACGACCGATCTAACGGTGAAACGGTCCCATGCCGGCCACTGTCTGTCACTCTCACTTATTTTTTTTTTGTCGCTTTTTGCTAGACGCCGCTTTGGAGCCTAGCAGTGCCTACTGACCCCAGGGCTAAGGTCAGTGTGTAACCGTTACAATAACGGCGGTGGAGGCCGTTCCGATAGGCGCTGGTGGCGTTACGGTGAGCAAGAAATCAATTTAACGGCGCAGTGTAGTCCACTGTGGTAGCCACTAGTAGTCCAAAACGGAGCCTTACCCACGCTACGTCAAAGTGTGTTCTTTTTTTTTTGTTTCGCTTTCGGACGCTTTCGCTTTCGGCCGACCACCGGTCAACTGAGAAATGACGCATAGTTTTTTGCGTTAGGCCTACTACTGCTTGGGGCATACGGAATGGACGTACGATGTACGTCCGTCCGGTCGGTTTGGCCGGGCCTGCCTTCACGCATAAGAGTGTTCGGGGTGCGCCCGTACTCCGGTTACATGACGACACACGTCTATTTGTCGAAACGAAAACACACATACACACACACACACACTCCAGTTCCAAGGGGAGCTCTAAGTCACAAATAACAAAGACCCCGCCTGCGACTAGGATCGGTACTACGCTCCGGTACTACCGAGTGGCCACTCCATGCGGCGAGGATCGAGCACGTGCCAACGCAACGATTGAATGGAATGCCACAGCCGCAATGCGAAAGGTCTCGCGACTCAACTCCACTACAGAGCTGGTAAGCC
>JAOEFI010000007.1:1547416-1561246 GCA_034621735.1 Anopheles plumbeus
GAGAATGTTACGAAAATGCTGTACCTATCTCAAGATTTTAACGCCAAAAACTAATGCACAAGCAAATTGGGAAGTAATTTGGGAAGTCTAAAGGAAAGGAAAATAACTAAAAGTTCACTACTTCGCTAATTATTGAGGGTGGTAAGTGGCCGCATTGTTTTGATGTACGTATGAATAAGCCAATCTACAAATGATGGTCCTCTCAGGTGGTTTAAGTAGGAAAATTCCGAGAAATGTAAAAAACAAATGGGAGTTTTTTGCGCTAGCAACCACCAATCGTCAAGCTTTTCTAACGTTCAATTCACAGGAAAAAATCCATGTATAGGCACACTTCTGCACTGCTATACAAATGTGAATAACTTTCACTCAATTGGATGTTTGCCCAGCGATTCGACAAACGATCGGTGATTTTAATTGCTGCGGTCGTGTCGTTGGTGTCAAGTGGTGGTTCAGCACCAAAGTTTACCGGAGGCTGGTATTGTTTCACGTCATTTTTTCAGTTCAATAGATCCGAATCAATTATATGCTGGAGACGGTGCTGCCTCGTGCTGTTACCCCCTTTTTCTACCGATACAGTTAACAGAGCGAACTGCCAAGCTAATCAGAGCGAACATAATACACTCCACCGAGCCCTCTAGCCCGTTGTTACTCCATCGCTCGGGAAATAGCTTTCCCGGGTGAAAACTCGAGGCACTCCAGAACGCTCCAGAATGTTGTGCTGTTTATCGACAAAACAGCTTTCAGTTTTCTCCAGCGTTCTCAGGACGAAGGAGAAAAGCCTGAACTTGAATGTGCAAGCGCTTAGCAACCTGTACGCGGTGGTAGATTGAATGCCGAACCTAAACCCCTTCCGGAATGAGTGGATTACTCGTTTCACGTTGCGGTTGAGTTGGTAATTGAAAAGCGTCGAGCAGTAAAACCGACCACAACGCCGGGATTCGGTGATCACATGATGGCCCCCCATTGGTGCTCATCTCCTGCGGGCATGGCGAAGAAAATCTAATTCTTGCCTAACCCACTTGCCAGCCACGCCAGCACGTAAAACAAACAACCATCGTCACCGGGAAAAGCCGGCGGCGATTAATTCCTGTTTTATTTACTCGATTCATTGACACCCCCGGTGACAGCTACGGTGAAGGATTCACCTTGTTCGGGCGGAATTCGCCTGCCGACGGTTGGTGCAAATATACTTAATCCAATTCGTTGTGCTCTATTGGTTTAGCCGGGAAAATAAATTTCGCCACAAGCCCGTCGGCGGTGAACCAGTAGTGCGCAGAAATTAGAACCGACGATCCACGATGAGACACGGCTACGGAACGGCAGTGATGGGACAGCGAGTGGGAGAAGGAATGCTAGATGGGAAAAAGTAGAAATCCGTCGGGGATATGAGTGCCTTCAGGGCTCATTTTGGTGGCGTTGTGCAGATAGGGAGATAATCGTAGATTGATTTCGCTTCAGGTGGCGTCTAACGAAATCCAATAAACGGTGCTCCCTGAAATGGTTCCTGTGGCGCTTGGGGCGTTCAGGATGTGACTCAGATCCTGCCGAGTATTGCTCTATCTAGTCGATGTAATACAATGCCATCGTCATCGCTATTGCAGATGTGTGCTTATAAAACACGTTTGTTATGTTTGCTATGTGTAATTTGAAAAGTAGAATTGATCTCACACTTTTTGTAAGTTGTGGAAATATTTGGAAAATTTGAAAAGTTTTCTCTACACTTTTTCCTAAATGGATATAATAGAACTAACCATTCTATACTACAAGCCTGAGCTTGCAATAAAACCCCAACATGCAGACAAAGTAAAGATACATGCCCAGAAACATTGGGGTGCAATAATGCTATTAAAATGACGAATTGCTGGGGTGCGATTTATAAGCCTCGGTCCGTCGGTAGAAAGTGCTATGAAAGAAAATGCCCCGGTTACCACAACCACACTAGCAAGACTGCTAAGAATACAAGAAACGCCGCTTCTAGTGGCGAAAGATGAACCTGCAGTTTCTGGTTCATTTGCAATGGTCTTGACTCACCCTCATCAATGTGGAACTGAAGTAGAAGATTCTTGGTTGAACAAAAAAAAGGACAGTGCGCAATCAACCCCTAGTCTCCTAATCAACCCCTAATCAATAGTTATCATGGGACTACTAAAAGGTTTAGAATTGAGTTACTATAACCGAACTTCAATTGCTGTTACTTAAAATCTCCTTTCAACTACCACTGAAGTATTGAACCAATGGATGAGTTAATACATTTCCTTTCCATTCATTTCTTTGCTTTACTGCAATTATTGTTTTTCTCGCTGGACTCTCAAACACAATACATACCATTTAAAAACTATTCAGCAAAGAATTCTGTAAAGTGGCAAAGTCCTCGTCCACTATTTCGATTGGTTTTTAGTTTTGGGAAATTTTTTCCTATCGCCTCGTCGGGTCCTCTCTATAGTTTATAGTTCTCAACTAGGGAAAATGGAACCTTTTTCCATCTATGGTTTGATTCTTTTTTCTCGCATTTCTTCAATTTCTAAAGCATAACTTTTCCACAAGGCTTATGCAAAAATGGCGCTGAATGACTGCTTTCCGTTCAACTGTGAAAGTGTATGTTGGGAGAATTAAATGTTTTAGGGCTGAAATAAAAAAAAAATCCCGCCACTGTTTTCCACTGCAACGAGAAGCAGCCGCAGACGTTTGGTTTTATTTCGTCTCACTGTTTCGGAGAAAATATTCATTTCAATCAAAGTTTTCCAGGTAGAATAAATTCTTAATCTGCCAGCCGCATTTCTTCTGACCATTTCCGTTTTCAATGGGCTGAAAGAAATCTGAAATGCAAAAACAAGAAAAATGCAGCCAGTGGCGGTCTGGGTTTTTGTTTAGCCAGCGTTTTTCAATAGTGGCCGACATGTCTGGAGTTTTGGCCAGTGCTTTGAGTGCTTTTAGGCCGAAATTTCTTTCCGCCGAAAAGCTTTTGGACTAGTAATGTACAGAAAGAAAATATTTATAGTTGACAATACGTTAGTCTTTGTGTGTGTGTGCTTTTTTCATACAAACCAATATGTGTCAAAACGGAAAAGATCCTTAGCAAATTCCTTCCCTTCAATATTTTGATTTTGAACACTTTCTTAAACATATTTTGAGGAAACGCTCATTTATGACCGTGACCAACAACAGTTTATGTAACCGTTACTCCTGTCCCTTTGGATTGGAAGGCCCCTCCATAACAAACGTCGACCGAGTTATTTCTCAGCTACCTGTTGTACGTTTGACAACTCGTAAATGTTATGGTTATGACCAATTTAACGACAATCACGATCCGGTGGAGGGTTTACGGACATAAATGTGTAGCACCCTTCCAGTTTGATGAAAGCACGAATGGTGGATTTGCAAGTATTAGTAATGGCAGGTTATAATCCTCACCCAATGACGGAAAGGGAAATGTCGATAAGAATGTTCGTTTGTAGCCTTTCATAGAAAAACTAAGAAAAGTATTGTAAATGTAGTAAAAAGAAAAATATAAGTGGAAATTGCTTTAATAACCCAATAATAGGCTTGAAATTGTAAGTATAACAATGATATAAAAAAATCATCATATGATATTCTGTTTCTGTATTACAGGCTGAAGTATTAAAATGTCCAGTCAATGCTTCTCATTCTCATCCATTCTTCGAATGTCCATATGTATCAAGAATGTACACGGCAGGGCTACTAAAAACGAAATAAGACATCAACATCGCATCATTGGCGGCTAAGGTGGAAAAGTAGTCGGCCCTGATGATGATGGCGGATGATTGAATGCAACTTGCCGGAAAATGCATTTCTATGGTTGCTCCCGAGCCGGGCGCCGCGGCTTCAAAGCAGAACCCATCACGTCCACCGTTCGTCGGCGGCGAAGGATACATGTCTTGTGATCTGCTATTCATGGAAAACCTCGGCACCAAGCCTAGGGTGATGGTTTTCCTTTCGCGGTGCCGCAGTCGCAGATTGAAGCTGCGGCATCAATGAAAAGGATTTGATCGCGAGGCCTTTTTATCATTCAGCTGAGTCACTGATACTGCTATAAAGGAGGAGCAATATGAGCGACAGTGAAATTTTTTCGCTGATAGTAGCAGAATCGCGATTCTGTTCCCTGGTTTTTCTTTTTCTGCCCCACAAAGACAAGGCAGACATTTGATCTTTTTACAAAATATTTGATTCCACCATTTCTCCGTACCGGCATGGGTAGCATTGAATCAGAAATTCGGTATCCACGGCTTTCACAATATCAAAATTTCATCACACACTCCACTGAGTGTCTAGTGACATCGCGCTGCTGCGGAGTTCCGGTACAGTTTTCTTGTGTCGACTGCAGAATGCAGTTTGATAGCTTGGCAGCCCCGTGAGCGAAAATCAACCTGCAATCTTGCTTCGACACAAGCGCCACGTCAGCAGCGAATGCCAGCACCATTCACCAGGGGAAAAAGTGCATAAAAGATCAAAGGAATCTTTCAGTTCCTTTCAAACTCATTACCAGTCCGCCGGTTCCCCAAACCGGATGGTGCAGCCCTCCACCAGGATGTGGCGGAATGTGCCCGAGACAGGCCACGTGAGATGAGCGTGTTGCAACAGAATGTTTGACGCAGCCCTAGTAACTGCCGTAATTTTCCGCTTAGAACCCCAACATCAAAAACATCACCCACTCCTGGGCGCCGGCTGCCTCTTGCAACACATGCGTTGCACAAACGCAAAAGGTGAATTACATACTTTTGTTTGACTTTGGCGCTTCCGAGCATGGGAAAACATTTTTCTTTTGAGCCGAATCCCTTTTTGCGACGCGGGGAAAAGTGGGTGGCAGTTCACCGGATGCAGTTTTACCTTTTCCGTTTCAAAAAGCATCCAGAACAATAAAGAATTGCGCTCCCTTCAGCATGTCGCCAACTGGGGGTTTCCAATGAGCTAGTTACACTACGCAAAATAAAAAGATGACCGGCATGTGTCTTTACCATATGTTTTGATAACGGGAAATGTTTTGATGGGGCAAAATTTGCTTGTTGCTTGTTAATATGCAAGGTCTACTATTTTAATAAAGTTGATAAACAAAAATATCTCCATTGGATTGAAGTACACTGGTGGAAGTACTTGTGGTGTATGTTTCAAAGAACAAGAACAAGGAAATTTGCATCGGAACAGGGTGGTCTTATTTTTGTGTAATTCAGTGAGAAGACACGACAACAAGAGCGAAACGATATCAAAAAACGATAAAAAAATATTATAAACTATGATTCATAAATTATTTGTCAATAATTCTTGATACTATTTCTTTATATTCATACACTGAGTGCTTATATCTTCTCCTGGAGTTGTTTGATCTTTAAATCCGGTTCCACAATGTCTTCTTGTTTCTGCTCTGACGAAACTCCTAACGATTATTGAAACCATGTACACTAAGAATTCAAGCGGGCTCACTTTAAATGTCTCACATTGTTTGTCATGCCTTGGACATAACTTTTTATAGAGCTTGGCTTCCGCTCACGACGACAACATAAAACAAATCAAAACTCAGCATCAGAATCCTCTAACACGGAGACCATAAATCAAATTTAATTAACGGTTCCGTGGCACTGTCGCCGCGGGATAGAAGTTTGCTTGCGTCAACTTTATTTGTTATTAATGATCCATCCAGAAACATGGATGCCAAGCTATTCTCAATTATTATTCCCTAATACTGTTGTGGCCTTTTGTTTACGATCGATCGTAGTACATTCAACGTAACTATATGACCGCATGTCCACGAGGACAACGCATTGTCCTTCTAGGTAATCTTTGTTCCCATCTACCATACATAAAGCCTATCAATCTCCTTCTACGAAACAATGGTTAAACATATTGATGACTGTTGGATTTGAAATTTTCAAGACACGAAATACATAGCACTACAAACTGCATTAATTAAAATGTTGCAACTGCAATTTGCCGAGCTGTTGAAAAATTGACTTATAACTACCAGGTAGTACCATTAACCATTTCCAGCAGCGATTCTCATGCGCTGTAATCGTAACCGCAAACAAATCACCTTCGCATCACACGCACGGGGTCATGCACGTGCACCACACAGCATAAATGCTCGAGCAACGCCAGCCTACTGCAAACAAAAAAATCTTCACCTGTTGACACTGGAGCAAGCTGTTTGCCCAACAAGTTTGACGCATGCACAACTCATCCGATCCGTGACGAGGAGGAGCAACAACAAAAAAGCGAAAAAGACCACAAATCCGACTCTTCAGTAGCACCTACGCGCGCTGTTTGTTGGGTCAACTCCTGCTCCATTCTTCGAACTGACTCCGTTTGCTGCCCAATAGCGCTTCCCAATAGCTCTTCCCCACACACCAGTCGGCCAGCCAGCGGTGGACGGATTGATATTTGTCCGACAACCACTGTTATTACTATTCAAGCAAAGTGTCCCAAACAGAACCAGATGTGCAGGTACGGTGAAACACGGTGACACACGGACGGGGCTGGGATTGCTTGTCATGTCAACTTTTCCCATTGTTATGCACCTTAAAATTAAATCATGAATATTGATGAGACAAAGCGTTCCCTGGTCTGTTGTGTGACTATTTTCTATTTTCATTATGCCCTCTGCGTACCAGAGTTTACCTTCAACCAGGCGAAAGGGTTCTCCCGACCAGAGCTTCACGAAGAGCCGCTTGTTTGTGTCTCGCTTCCCGAAGGACTTCCCTTGCACCTTGGCCACGCTCACGTCTACCTGTTTACTTAATCGGCTTAATTTATGCATAAAAGTAATAAAATTATGTTAGCGATTGTTAACAAGCGTCGCATACGGCTAAGCTATGCGTAGGCTTTAAGCAGGCGGTTCAGTTTGGGAGGAAAAGTAATTTTGCTCACACGCTATTAGGACATTTCGGAACATCGGAAACATTCGGAACAACATTTTTATATGTTAGAGTTGATTAATGACGTGTTGTGTCCATCAATTACAAAATAGAACCTTATGGAACTTTCCAATGGCATATTTCAAAATAAGAATAAAATCCGTTTGCCTTGCGATCCCATTTTGATTTTGTTTGTATTAAATGTATTGAGAATTTCAAATTAAATCGAGTCAAACGGGAGTATTAGCCGTCACGCAACACTAAAAATTTAGAAAGAGTGATAGAATTTTGACAAATGGCTTTCGTTCTATGTCCTTCGTGTAAGCCCGGTCGAACCGCAGGTCCTTAGTCGTGGAATCGATCGTTGGATGGCGGGAAGGTGGAGGATAATCTTATTAGAAACGTAATTAAGTTACGAACCCGGGGGTTCACACACACACAACGAAAGTAATTGTGACAGGGCTTAACGCCTGTCACAACAGCTCCATAGGTGGCGTGTCGGCTAGATCAAAGCCAATTTTGCGGCAAAGCTTAAAGCCTCATCGGTTTCAACAAGGCGTAATCGGTTCGAGTTATTAGCCGATCACTCGTTTTCCCAAATCGCTACCGACAATTGCGACAACTGCGACAACAATTAATGGCGGGAAGCTTAGAAGACTCGAAGCAGCTGGGAGCTAAGGAGCTATAGGAGATTCTATTTTGCAGCAATTAATAATGGCGTCTGCGTTCCTAAGGCGCCCCAAGCAAAACTTGGAGTCTCGTATGTGAAGCTTTAATTGATTCTGGCGACACTCTTCTCGTCGCCGTCTTCGTCGACCGGACGATCGGCATAGACGGTGATTTGCGCTCTGGCCAGCTTTCCCATTCACAGGCTCGGCCCTGTTGTTGTCCGTTGGACAAGTGTTTGATGCATAAATTAATAAATGTTTATGAATTATGGACATTCAACGGGCGGCGGTGGCTATCGAGAAACCCGATCGCCGCGGAGCATTCCCGGTGAAAGAAAAACAAAGAATAAAATAAAACAAACATCAAACCATTTGGAAGTTGATATTTCCTGGCCTTCCCAGAGTGACAACCCCAATTCAAACCGAAGATGCATCGTAAAAGATAACATAAATCTCAGCAAGGGGCCAACGGTGGTGTGGTTTGTGTTCATCTTGCTGTTTTCATTCCACGTTCTACCCCGAAAACGTGTCGCACACGCAACGCAGCCAAGGCGTAACCTTTTCTATGGCAGCTTTTGGGAAAGGCCACCACTCGACACTACCCATGGCCCCGGAGCATGGTCTCAAATGTCCGTGAGTATAATTTTTAGGAGCCCACACAAATTATGAGACACTTCACATAACTGGCAAGTCATCAATAATTCTACTTTGTTCATCGCCAGACAATCGTGCTCGGATGCTGGGGCGAAGTTTTCAAGTTTTGTAAGGATTTCTCCAACAAAAAAGGTAAGTAAGATTTTGAATCTTCAGAGCATCATGCAATCCGAGTCGGGAATGGGAAATGACTCTTATTTCTGTTTCCCACAGAAGTGCATTCCAATATTTTTATAAGAATTCATACACACTTAAACTTTACTAAAAATTGAAGTGGAATTCTCAAAATAATCTCGTCTTTTAAGTTGCTTTTCTTCGTACTTCCGTTTTATTTGAAAAATCTTTAACTTTTGAAAAACACAGTTTTTTGGAATTTCTAAAAGCTTGTTTGGAGATTCGCTTTATATTATAAATTGGTAAGAATCTTTGGTAGACGACCTGCTAATAGGAATGAATGGAATGCATTTCAGGTTACTAGCGCTATTCACCCTTACTGTAGTACCAATGAAGACAAATTTAATGTAAGGACAAATGTATGTAATGTAACTCTTACATATAAAGAAGAAGGATTATTAAATTTGGATTATTGGATCTAAATAATTTATTCGAACGGAGCAATAGTTTTGATGATGAGTCACATTTTGCACGCCATTTATTCCATGCTCATATCCGGATTATCCTGTAATTCTATTTTTCTAATGTTTCATTATCTTACGGCGATGTGTAATGAGACTGCTTTCCGTTGCTTAAAAAGTGTCCTAACCTGTTCATACAAAATAGTTTGCAGACCGGATCAAATATCGTGCGTCCGGTATTGTGAATGTTGGAATCGAACTATGCACCGTATGTCTTCTGAAGGATTCAATGGTTTCTCTAATTATTCACAAAGACTAAATCATCTAAAATTGAAGAACATTAACATCGTTTTATACACATATCTTCAGATATAAAATCCTGACGGCACTACACACATCTGCCCGAGACCTCCCGCACCGATATCGCGGCTTGTTGCGAGATATGGCAGTTTGGTGACACGATTGTTTACTGTTTAGTAAGCCTGAGCCTGTGGAACAATCCGCTTTTCCACGCTGTCGGATAGAGTGTTAAAGGTTTCCGAATCGAGTTGCTATTAACAGGAAGCGGCATATGATAACAGTGATCAAACAAGGCGGCGTTTTCTCCTACTGTGTATCTTAACTGCTTAATTGCATTTGAAGGCAAAGTGTTCCGCCATGAAACCGCTTTTGCGGTATTCTTCAAACGGATATAGTTTAGTTAGGCTCTATGAAGTGTTGTTGAGTAAATTATTTAAATTTGAATAATTCAAAAAGTATTTAGGCATTCAACAAATGCATGTGAAAGTGTATTTTTTAGTCATCTTTTTTAGCATATAAGTTAGCAGATATGCAGTTCAAAAGTAGCAGAACCTATTGTGCGAGCATATTGTCGAAGGAACGATTCTTGTTTTCTAAATTAGTCTCTTTCACCCTTCACGTGTGCATTGCAACAATCAAAACCTAGTCGCACTCATCCTATGTCACCTAACCTACAAATAAACGTCCCGTGCCGCGGAAGCAGTTCCCGAGCAAACTTGGCCAGAGTGGATGCTTCACTGTGGACTGGAAAGCTGCCCCACCGCCCTGGAGGGCTAATGTTTGCTGAAGTATTGCTCCCACCCACCCATCCCCGACATCCCGTCGGAACATTCGGTTAGTTCTTTTTATTACCGGAGGATTTTATCTACCGTCAAATGGATTCTGTTTTATCTTCGGTAGGGTCCCTTGTCCCCTCAAAGGATTTAGAGCTTTTTTTTAGCCCGTACCGCTGCACTTTTGATTCCCATCGCCAGCGGCACAACACGGACTATACAGTGTCCCTAGCGCACCCCCTTGAAGTGGCGTGCCCTCGACGCGATGCATCCACGGAACAAATAACGCCATCATCATCATATCTTCGCGGCATGCATGTTTGCTTTGCGACAAAGCACACACCTGCCCACGGTGGTGGTGGGACCGTTTTGAAACTCGGCGTGCGCGGGATTTTGCGCCTCTCAAATGGGACCATACACCGCTTTATTTATCTTCCAAGTACTACCATTCTTTTGTACAGCATCAACATGATGCTCGAGCTAATTATAAATAGCGCTGAATAGTGCGTCATTATGCTACTCTAGAAGCCACTCCAATATTGACGCTGAATGAAGCAAAATTTGCTTAACAAAGATTATATCATACTGCCTTTGCCAACAAAGACCCGCGGTACCGACAGAAGGAAGCGCGCACTTACACCGAAAGCTAAAGCATCAAAGGAAAAATCAGCGGGCTGCGCCAACCACGCGGACTTTTTCCAAATGTTTGCGCTCCGGTGCGTTTTAGTGTGGGCGGTGGGTGTTTTTTTTTTCACGAAACAAAAAAGGAGCAATTAGGAAATGTTCTATGTCCAAAATGTAGCACCTTTCCAACGCATCGATGATAGATTTTCCTGTTCTGGTTCCCGCTAGCCTAGGAAACAAAGCTAAAGCATATAAATTGTAACCGTGATCGTAAATCGATCGACAATTCAAATCGGTACTGAAGAAGTGAATGGGGAACTGATACACTACCATCATCCATGGACAGTGGGCAACATTTATGTGAGTGTTTATGTCGATAAATCGAGAATATAATTGGTTGCTAGTCTTCTAAATTGTAAAGAAGCAAATCATTTAATCATCTATATGATGTATTGCAACTTTAACTGAAATGTGCCTGAAAAGGTGTTGATACGTGTGTAACTTTTCAATGAAGTTAGCAAAAATAATGAATCAGAAATAATCTTTACAATATATTAAAAATGAATTCTGATGTTTACAATATTATGAATCCTTTTCGACATGATTTTGGCCACTTTTATTACACTGTAGATCTTGGTGCACTAGCCTACTGTTTGAAATGGGAACACTATCTCATGCCGAAGACATCGAATATCTCAATCCACAGTCAACAAGTCCAGCGCGCACACACACACACACACACACACGGAATCTGTGGTCAGCGGTACCGCAAAACGAACTGCCCCTGATACAATCGGACAATTCGGTTTCCCGGGTACGCACTGTTTAGCTTTGTCGATATCGTTCACACCGTAAATATTTAGATTAATTCACAACACAAAATCACTAAATAATGTTTATACAGTTAATTACCGATGTTATTGCTTGTTTACGGACCTCGGCGAGGCTAGGTATCGGTTGCAGTCTGATACTGGCAGCAGCAGAAGGTTAGCGCTCTCACTTCCGTACGCCCTCTAGCACGGATTCCCAGAGTCTCCCTCATCTCAGCAGTACATTTGTATGGCATTAAAACGTAGGGTAAAGCATAGAGACGTTGCTGGACATTGTTACGGAAAAGCTGTGATTTACTGGGCAAGTACCGAATTAATTTATTGGCTTTTTCGGGCTGTTTTCTCGGTATGGTGACCGTCGAAGTCCTAGAGCAGCGTTTGGTTTACTGTCGAACCCAGCAGCCAGGCGAGTGTGGTCCGTCCTGACATACAGGAAACGGAGGTTAATGGTACAAATGTTGGTGAATAAAGCATCTCAACAGTTTGCTTTTCACACTCCACGCCGTTTTGGTACGATTAATTCCATGTGGCCTACCATTGATGAGATGTCTCTTTTTTTGCCAAAATTGCACATTTCTGAGTTGGAGGTCTCACACATTTCTGTGACCTTCCTGCACTATTCGATCCACGGCCCCTTTGCACAATACGAAAGTAAATATTTTGACTTGCCTTCGTTCCGGTGTGGTCTCTCTGACCTTTTCTCCTCGATCAGTTTAAAACGTTTCGTTTCTTTCAGAATTGAACGTCCTTACAATTTTCCACTTTTTTTTCATTTTTTCAATTTTACGGATTTTCTCCCCCTGCAGTGTCAACGAATGGTGGTAAATGATGCACTTCTCGCCTAGCAAGAAATGGCAGATGCGATAACGCACCGGGGTCACATGGCCCGGGTATTGGTTAACCTTCTACATTTTTCCTTTCGAGCTATTTCTACCTTCTAACTGCTGAGTTCGTTTTCGACATCTTCGCCTGTGGTTAATGCAGGAATATTGTTATGTTTCAGCTGTGCGATCCTTCTTCCTGGAAGATATAAAAGGAACCATTCACAAAACGTAGAATATACAGGGATGCACGGGAGGGAATGAGAAAGGTGGCCACACGAATACACATCCAATATCGACAGGTTCCATTTGTCCTTGCAATCGCTCGTTATGTGAGGGATATTGTTTATGTTTTCTTTTTCAATGCATCCTATTTTCACTTAGAAACACCCATGAAATGGCTCAAAATAGGTTTCCTTTTATTTAACCAAAAGGGGATTCAAAATCCTGGATAGCAGTAAGACATCATGCCGGCCCATTCTTCCACGCTTCCTTGAGTGACAACTTTAGCTGAGTTTGGAATGTTAGATAAAGAACGAAACAGGTAATTCGATAACAATTGATCGTAAACAGTTGGATACTACAGCCCATCATTATTAAAGAAATCCTATTCCTAAAATTTAACAAGTCGAACGGAAATGCGCCTGCTTTCTTTTTGTTTACTATTATGCGGCTATTTGGGCGTTGCAAAACTGATTACATGGTTCAAATGTAGACGCCTTGAATTGATGGATAATTGTGCATTTTCTACACTTTGAAACATTCATACTGACAACCGTTTGTTCGCAATATCACCCAAACATAACAATTATTCGTAGTATCGAAAACGGAGTCATTTATTGTCCAGTATTCGCCAAAATGGTTTTTTTAATCCTCAGCACATTTTAAGTCACGTTTCATTTACTTGAATTCCCATCATCATAATTCATTTTCATTCCAACCAGCAAAACTCCGAATTGTTTACTCATATTTCAATCAATCGCTATTTCAAACAATCGCATCATCAGTCCCACGTTTTGTCACAAACCTTCCATAAATCCTACTTTCAATCAAATTCGTTTCCATCATAGAGAAGTAGGCCATATGTGGCAAGAATTTTAATTAATCGACTCCATTCCAGGCTCTTTACTCACGAAAATAATTCATTTACAGCACGTGGACAAAATAATTATCAATCGCTGCCCGATAAGGGATTGCAAGGTTTGATAAATTGTAATGGCTGCATCATAATCAGCGACTCATTATCGATTCCATCGCATTGGCGATTCCCATTTCTTGCGCTCCGTGAGTACCCATTTAGAACCTATATTGTGCCAGCGCAGTGAAATTGCCCTACGTGACACGTTTTATTTTTCGTCCACGTGATTGATTATTTCTACTGACAGCAAATCAGAGAACGAAATGCGATCATGGATTAGGTGTGTCCACCCTTTGATTGGTAAATGACGTTATCGTCCAACTTGGGCCGATAATGGATCGCGGACCGTTTACTCACCAGTCCCAATCGATTCATGGGATGATATATCGAGTTTTTCTCCATTTTTCACTAGTAGGACCTATCGTAAGGGAAAACGAGGAGCAGATTGTAAACCACACATGGTTTCCATTTTATAAACTACACGCCGACAAAAGCGTTTACAAAATTGCTTGGATTGCAAAACTGGATGCAAAATTGTTTTCCGATGCCATAAAAACAGTTCACAGCCAATAAAGCATGGGTGG
>JAOEFI010000007.1:1565806-1576164 GCA_034621735.1 Anopheles plumbeus
TCGCGGGTGGTAAATTTACGTTATGGTTTTGAATTTTATGATTGTGATCCAACCCCCGAGATTGAGCGCCCGAGAAGCGAAGGGGACGCTCTCTCGGTCATCGAAAAGGCGTCGACAACTTCCTCTCACAATAATGATTCCGCAGGCTCACCCGTTTAGGTCCCTCAACGTTTGAATCAACTGGTGCAAATCTAGACCCGAATCAGTGGCGTTTGTTGTTTGGCACCCAGCGGCTCTGCAGCAACACAGTCCGTCAGGTCGGTGTTTTATGACGCCATAAAACCTTGTCACAACATCACGGACTGTTTCTTTACGGCCCATAACACCGCGCCGGTTCCGCCGTATGGCCCGCTTCTAGGTAGCCGTTTGATTCCTTGCACAGTTTCACCAGGCTCACCCTGTTGGACTCCCGGGGGTGGCACTAATAAAATATTCAGCGGTAATTCGCAGTGATCATAAATTAAGAACGAATCACGCAACAACGAGGTCAAGCGATTGCTGGATAACCTCACACTTCTGCGGTCATGTGCTCCTCAGGAAGCAGGGCGAACGGCGCCTACTCGGATTCAATTAGTGGATAATCATTTTTTGTTGGTTTTGAACAAAAACTTTCGATGATTTTCCTTTTTTTTCCACGTGCTTCTCGCTGTGTGGCGCGGTGCGTTCGATGACTGGTGGGTTCCTTTCATCGATTGACAGTTCTCCGCGTCTTCCTCTACTGGCACTACACTGACTGGCGAAGCGTGAAACAGCTTGTCAAACAGCGCGACAGATGTGTCGAGATTGTACCGGGGAACGCGGGCAGTGCAGGGAGAGCCATGATGCGGCCCTCGGCTAATCTGAACCTGTGAACCAGACTTAACACGGAGCTGAAGCCAGGCAGCTAAGCTGAAGCGTTCAACATGACATTTTTTTTGTTTTCCGTCATCCATAATTTGTATGGAAAGTTTCCGACGACAGTGGCCAGTTTTTTGTTCGACCGCGCACCGTGGCGCGCCAGACTCGGGAAAGGCTAACCGGTCCCACCGAAATCCAGGCCTTGATTATCTCGCCCGGGAGATCTCGTCCCTCCGAGCACCATGTTTGTGGCCAATTACCTCTACTGGTGGGCCAGTTAGGACCCGAAGCTGGGACTTCTTTTCGTTGTTGTTCAACGTGTCCAGCTGAATATTTGATTGCCTTCTTTTTATAGATCCTTCGGTCAGTGTCATACGTTGACGATTTTTTTATTCGCCCCTCTCCTGCCTCGCTGTATTTACCATCCGCTACACCAACAGCGAATCGGCATTCCAATTAGGAGTCAAGTTTCAGTTGCGCTGCTAGTAGGGGCAAATAAAATCTAACTTTATGTTGATTTTGAGCTATTTTGACATTTTCATCACACCTCAAAGCGGACTTTGTCGAAGCGATGTGGTTCGAAATTGATTCCGACTCTGTTTCGTCTCCCTTTATTTGGGTTGACAAACATTCTAACACAAAGTTACAAAAGACCTAGATGGTGTGGAAGGTTTTCTAAAACCAACTTTCATAACCGAGCGTTTAGGATTTTATGACTTTGTTTCTCCGGTTACTGCAGCTTATTTTTATGTTTACAAACTGTAAACTTTTGTTAATGACTATCGAAGAAAGTTAATGCAATGTCCTAGCTGCTCAAGTTATGTATTCAGCAATTTTGGTCTTTATGTAAACCAAGTCAGTTACAAAATGACGAATTTATTATGTAAAACAAGCTTATGTTCCATATTTTGTATTGAATCTCATTCCTAAGGCGATTTAAAGGCCAATTTATTATTAGAATTCTCGTTGCATACGAGATATAAAGGAATTGGTTTCTTACAGTCGATTTCAACTCAATTGAACATCTAGAACGATTCTATGCTCCTTTAAAAGATGCTAAGGTTCTTCTTTCTGCGCTATTTTCGTTATTCTGCATGTCATATGCTGCCAACTGTTAAGGTGAAATTCAAGGGATGTAAAAATAATGATCAAATACCTGACATTTTGGTTGTATTGGCTTCTCCAAATTGAATAGCAATTACATCCAGCTTCCGAAATTTTCCAGGATGACATCGGTCGTTTTCCTGTTTAACATACCCAAAAACAAACCAAGCACAATTTTCAACGGGTCGAGCACAATCGTAACTAAACATCGCCCTCGAGCGAACAGATGGTCCTAGCTGAAGTGACTGAACTCTGCCTAGATCCCTACCCCGGGATGACCAACCGATGGCCAGCGTCTCCACGGTGGCACTCCACGCACACCGCGTACCACCGGTACCTGGCTGGCTGTGCCGACAATTATCCGAATTGGCAAACATAATTGGCTGTATTTACGAAACGTTTATTCAAAATTAATCATCATAATTATCAATTTCCTTGACTTTCCGAATCTACCCCGAATCCGAGGTCCGGCAGCAGCTCAACAAGTTGTCTCTCAACCGGCGGTGCCAATCGGAACGCAAGCAATACTGCCCGAGAGGCACGGAGCTGTACGTAGCCGGAAAGCCGTCGACTTTTTTCCCGTTTCCCGTAACACCAGATTATGCCGGTTTGTTTGTTTTCCCTGCAACGCTAAGCCTACCCAGTACGTCAAAACCCTCCAGGCCCCCGAAGAAGGTGAAGAAAGTAGCCGCAAGTCGTCGAATTGGACGGCCGAAAATCGGCGAGGAACCGCTTCGTCTCCACGCTACGACTCCACGGCGAGAAGTGAGGCAAGCTGGCCCCGCGGGCTGAAGTACGCTTCACTCCACCAGTGTTCGATTTCGATTATGCCTTCCATGCCTAATTTACACCTATTACACTCTTTCCGGACCACAACTGCTCGGTGCTTGGTTCCAACGGCAGCGCGAGAGCCATCTTCGCCGACTGCTGGCTACCGAAAAACTGTTCGCCGTGTTCCCTCCACCCTTGCTAACATACGCAAGCTAAACATACGAAATTATTTTAATAATGTAATTATCTTGTTTAGGTTTCGGACCCATCTTTTCCCAGTTTCTTCTTTGGCGCGAGTTTCGCTGCTGCGTTCGATCTTCGTTGAGCTTTCGTCGCTTGTCTTTTTTTTTTTTTGGTCTGTTGCTCAGGGGCTACAGCCAGGCACAGGTTCATCTTTCGCTGAGATTCCTGAAGAGTTGAGTTGGAGTTGGAGGCCTCTCTATACCTCCAGCATGTCCATGCTGAGAAGCCGGCGGCAGTGAGATGGGCAGTTTCGCGGTGGTTGCTGTCCATCATCGGCTCGTCCCACTTGAGTTTGGGCACGGGGAGTTCATTGTGGTCTCGCCAGACCCCGCGGTGTGTGTAGGCTGAACCGATTCGAACAAACGGTTGTTTTGGAATACCTTAACCGAAGCAAGATAAAAGCAGCTGGGCCAGTATGGTCGGGCTTCTGTGGGTTTTTTTCTTTACCTACCTCTTGACTTTGTTCCGTTTTGTAACGACCCACGAACCAAAATCATCACGCCGATTAAGGGGCCCAATGATTGAATTTGATGAGGCAATTGGTTTGGGGTTGTTTTTTTCTTTTCATACATGTGGTGGGTTTTTTCTCTCTGTTTGCATGTACCAGTCAAATCGGTCATTGTGTGAAAAAATTATTTCGACTTCACTGCGCGGGAGGTGATGAAAGATTCAATTCAAAAGAATTGTTGCATTGTTGCGTGCTACCTTGACACGTTAGAGGGTGGTAAGTCATTCGGGGTCTTGTAATGGTGGGCCGTCATTTCTTGAATGAAAATTAAAAGGAAGTTGACTATTTTGGAAGAGAAAAACACAAAATATTTGTATAATACTCCGTTTTTTTATAGCCACGAATCTTGGAACCATTTGTTTGGTTATAAATAAATCATAGTGACTATATAAGGTTGTGATATTTTAAGTCGTTTCTTTATCAATTTACTCATCATCTCGTCAACTCCACTCATCGTACTCATCATTAGCACATCAAAGCCCGACATTATCAATGAAGTGCCACTTGGGCACAATTATCCTCGAACAAATTATAAAAAAGATCATTGCTTAGGATGAATATTCAATCTTTATTTATTCCTATTTTTATTAAATTTTTTTTTTTTGTTGATACAAGTTACATCAAAACTCGTGACTGTGATTTTAGCCAGTTGTTTGCTCGGACATATATTTTTTGCTTCGTTTTACAACTTGTTCGTGCGTGCAGTGCGTTCGATTGCGTACGCAGCTGCAACCACAATTTGCCATTCGGTCTTTACCGCAGGACAATTGCAAACTGACGAACCGCCACCAAACGGTAGTTAACTCCCAGAGCATGTCTTCATCGTAACTCTTGCATACGCAGACCAAACTCCGAACGTTTTACACGCCACCGGATGTAAACATTCGACGGAGGATGCACTGAAATGCATAACTAATGTATTCCACACCAGAGACCGATTCTGTTGAGGTGGAAAACCTCCCGTTTTTTCCAAACGGACATTGAAGCGCATGGTGGTAGGACAGCCGAATCAGAAATCCTTACTACAAGCGCCGAGCACAATGTGTGGTAGTGATTGAAAATGGGTAACTCTCGTGTGTGTTGAGCAATGTGTTTGCATCTGAATGCATTTGTGCGCTGCGGAGGAGGAGATGCACAAAATAGACACCAATTAAATATTTGACGTACATGACTTGAATAAATGTCAATCATTGCCACATTTGAATCCGGCACTACCATATGCGATTCCCAGAGGAAAAAACCTTCTTCGTGCGAGTCTGTGGGTCGAAAATGTTGATTTTGCAGTCTGTTACTGCTGGTAGACTTGAAAAGTGTAGTGCTTTGGGATCGATAATATAGGAAATTTAATAGTTACCATTGTTGTTAAACTATTTTACATGTTGGCGCACGATTAGAATAATTGTTAAGTTTCGTCAGTTCGGCAATCGCAAACACTTGTAGTGCCATTGATACCATTCCTTATCATATTTTTCCAATGTATTTATTGTCCCTTTCGATGGTAACAAAACCCCTTTCGCTTTTGTGAACGCTGGATTATAAAAAACTAACAAGTTTTGTCAATACTTAAACAACATAAAATGCCTAGCTGCCGTACACTGACTCGTTCCTTCTTTATCAATGGACCATCTTTGACGGATATGAAAACTAAACGTTTGCTCAAATCTTCACCATCATCTTCCGAATTAGTATGCAAATTGGCCTGTTCGGACTAGAAGTTGCGATTAGCATCTTTCGAACGAACGATCGACCAAGAAACAAAAAACAGAGCCACAATGAAACAAAACTCTAAATATTCATCCTCCACCGGTACAAGAAGCAAACCATTTCGATCCTTTGCCCAAATGCGCGCACCATAATTCTTACGGTATAATTTATGATCTTGAATTTTTACTCTCCACCTATAAAGGAAGCTAATTTGTGACATTTGATCTTGTCGCAGTTGTCCCCTTCGGGGTGTATACAAAGGACCCGTAAAGGAAGAAACAGAAATGCTTGAAGCGGCATCGCTAGCATTTAGGTTGTCGCAGCAGTTACGATTAATTTACAGCGCGCCTTTTTTTGGTCACATTATTCATGCGCCGTGGGATCGGTTGTGCGATCGCTTAGGTCCGATTGCTACCATTTTCTTCGAACCAGCCTCACAGATTTGAAATCAATAGAATGCGTCACTCATAGCATTGAAATTGTTAGGCTTTTCCTCTAATATGAGTCGCTAGATGATATAAAACAATTCAATTTGATTCAAAAGGAGAAGTATTTATTTGTGCACGTATATTTCTTGTTTAAACAGTTTATTCGAGGGCTTCGTGTAGTATTGCAAACCTGATTTCACAGGTGAGGTCACATTTTATCAATCACATGTTGGCCGGTGAATCACTCAAAGTAGTTTTGTCGTCTTCGGCAGTCAGCTATTGAGGAAAATCTGGGCTATTACAAGTTCCCGTACAATATCTTCACCACAGTAGTGGTCATTACTGATCATTCTTGTTCACAACAGGGTCGAGCATAGGAAGCTCCTGCACAGAATGGAATGTTCCACCACATCAAACCGCATAGTTTGTCCTGCCATTGACATTGAATAAGTCAGGACGAGTAGCTTGATATACGAGTTGCTTGATACATCTTACAGAAAGGATCTCTAAGGTTTCGTTTCCTTGTCGAATGCGATGTAAGCTGCGATAGTGATAGTGATTTCGTGAGGATTAAATTGCAGCATTCTGCTTGCGGTGAACCAACTATTCCATACACGATGCAACAACAGTGGGACCCGTGCACATGGAATGTAAACATCGTAAAATTAACCAGACTTTCGAGCGGACCGTCAATTCCCTGCACAGAGATAAACGTGCATTCCGGAAGGTGAGAAGTTTCTGGCTCGATTGACGCCGTTGCTATGGTTTCCAACGGACGTTAGTATTATCGATTGGCGTGGGTCACACCGATTGTACACCGCACAATCGTTGTGTAAGTGCGAGCACACGCGTCGTCCGCACGGGAAAGGGCCGGAGGGGCTATGGGCAACGATGAAGGGAGCGCCGGCGGCTCAAGCGAGAGGGAGCAAGAACGCATCCCGTTCAGTAAGTGATGGTGGTCGGTTACGTGCGTTCATTCAATGGAGCTACAATTAGTGGCTAAAGCGCTTGTGGTCAAGCAGCGGAGGGGCAGCCGGGGGCTGGCGGAAGTGCGTACGGATATGCTTCTTCCGGTTCGGGGCTTCCGCGGGATACACGACACCCGCGGGGAAGCCTTACCGGGCACGCGAGTCCCAATTTATGGGATTATGATACTCACGACCAATATTTACCAGCGTGAAGCGCACAAAGCATAATCCATCTCACGCCCGTAGGACACGCGCGTGTCGTATTATATTGTGGAAGCGACAACATTCTCCGGTGGTAGTACGAGAGAACACTTCCCACTAAAAAGCTTGTGTGTCGTTGGTGTCGTCTGGGCTCGCGTTCAGTAAATTTTATGAGTTTCAGATAGTGGCTTTCCAAGGGCCATTCCAAGGTAGGGAAACAACCGGATACGGACCAGGGGAGGGCGAGGGCGAGTGCGCTTCCCACTACCATTACCTTCGAATAAAGTATTGATTAAAACCAAACCGTTGCACCCACTCCAGAGCAGCGGAACAGACTCACATACTTCGGCCGAGCGGCAGCGTCCGGCACGCACACTAGCGCGAAAAATAATTCCATCTCATCTCGTTCGTCTCATGCGCTCACGGACGGAGCGATGAACGGCAGGATTATTGTGCGCAGCCGCTCCACGAACGTATACACCCGGTGTGTGCGGCGGTGCCGAGAATGCCACTAGAACAGTCGTGGCCGGTCCACTGTCTTAGCCGTGTGTGACAGGAAAAACTCGGTAGCCAAAGTACGCAGCGTTCTACATCCCAGGCGTGAGAAGAAGCCGCGTGACGGGCCGTTCATTTCAGCCTACTATACTCCACCCGCCTGTGCAAAGTGCGTGAACCCTCCGTTCTTTTGGTAATCAAGAAAGAAAATACCCCCTTCCGAGCGAAGTCGTCGCATGTTGGGACAGCTCGTTGATTAATTGCTTCTTACTTACGCGAAGGGTTCGCTGCCGCAGTCGCCGTTGTCGCCGATGCGGTTGATTAACCCCTAAATGCGAGACTACACGCGTTCGCGCGAATGTGCACAAGTGCGTGTGAGTAGTAAACGCGGAGTGGACAGTCTACCGCCCGCGAGATCGTGCTAGTGTCAAACCGCGTGCTGCTACCGTTTCTGTTTGTAAACAACGAACTATTCAGTCTGTTTCCTTTCGCTACTAAAACCAGGACGTTAAAGTTTGTGCTAAGGTTTATGCTTTTCGCAAAGAAGCAAAGAAGTGATTTCGGCCGCAAATGGTGAATATTTCGAGCGCAAAGAGCAGATATGGTACTAGTGTTGTTGACGCCATTACCAGTAGCGGTTTAAGGTACGCGTGTGCATTTTTTCATCCAACAGACGATAACATATAGAAACGATAAGATTCGTTTGCTTGATGTGTGGGGATAAGTACGTCAGACCCGGTGGGATGTGAATGAGCAGTGAGAAGTGAGCATAGAACCCATCAGCGCTACGTTGGAGCTTACTTTTGGGGGCTAGCAGTATTGGTGGAATGTACGTTACCAACACGGCCAGCTTTCGTGTGTCCGTGATGCTAAACGCCAACGAACCGTGTCCATATCTTCTAGCTGCATTCGATCAAATAAAAAGCTAATGATTCTTGATCGAATTTGTGCAACTTATCGCAAATACTCACCCGTCGTCGTGTGGAATGGTGTGTCATCCTGCATGCTGCTGAGCCCGAGAGTCATCGGAGAGTCTTTCCCGTCACTAAGGGGGTGAGTAGATGAGCTAAGCTTCCTCTAAGCGAGAAGAATACACGGTACGAAGAAACAGCTGAACTTGGCCGGCGTCTGGAATATCAGACAGTGGAAGCTTCCATTCAATTCCCTTATGCATTATGTATGAAGATTAGCCGCCGACCGTACCGGGGGGGTTTTCCAGTCTCCCTGTTCCGCATTTTCCACGAGGAAAGGAAAAATCCGAACGTCTGCCATATCGTTTCTTTTTTCTTGCTCCTTCGATTCATCCCAGTGGATCCTTCCGGTGGTTCCTTAGCTGCTATCGGTATCAATAATCTCTATCGACTTTAGAGGTAGGTCCTAGGCTGGGGCTTGGGAAAAAGGATACCCATTTCACCAAAACTGTATCACAAAGCGATTGGAGTAGCTTAACGAGGCGAACGATGAGCTTTTAACAGCGAAAATCCTTCCTGTGCAGTTTATCGGAACGAAGCGGAAGCAGCTACGGGAAGTGGAAAATGTAAAACTCAAATTGTTTCAGCATATAAACTGCTATCGAACGGTCGTTACGGGAATATTTGATGGGCTCGCAGGGCTTTTCCCTAGCACGCCGGTCCCATTTGAACGCCGGAGAGAAGTATCTCAACGTTCTACAAATCACACTTAGGCTGATGAATATTCGTATTCTCAGAATATGGACGCCGCGGTGCGCTTATTATAAGGAAAACTTTTTCCAAACTGATCGTTTTCGGGTGAAAATGGGACGGACGTTTCGATGCATGACTTATGAAAGCTATGGCACACGTGGTAATGTGGAATCCTCGTTGAATTTTTGCAAATTTATAGCGGCCATAAAACTCAAAGGTTATTTGAAGGAATTTGATTTCAACTTTTATTCGCCTTGATATGGATGTGAGAGCAACCTCCTTCCAAGTACCATGCGCCTCCATGTGCAATGAAAAATTACGCAGATCACTACACTTGTTGGTTGTTATAACAAAAGCACAAATGAAGCTTTCGATTGATCCAATCTTCGTCGCCGCTAATATTCAATTAAAGTTTAATGGTAAATTTTTTAACCAGATTTCACACAAATCCTGAGGAATTTTTGAAAGTCTTTATAAAATCGATTGATTACACAGTGATACATACACCACTTCAAAGTGTAGAACGCTCCGCACGACAGTTTAATACAAAACGCTGCACGTTGAAGAAAAAAGCTTCAACTTAATTTCTCCCCGACTCTTTGAGTGACACGCCATTTTCAGAAAGTACACTATTCCACCACGCTCTGTCTTTGATGTGCGATCCATAAAACACCCAAACACAAACTCTTCAAAATAAATGACGGAAAACCGGATGCTTCTAGCCTCGACCACACGACCTTTTAAGGGCCTCGAAGGGATGTATCGCTTTAGCGTCCTTTACACCCCGGAACCAAATGCTCTTACACACACACCCGCAAACCCAGTAGCAAACGGAATGCTAACACTTTTTGCCCGCCCTATGGTTGGGGTTCCTTCTCTCTCGTCTCACTCGTTCGTCCCACACCCGAAGGAATACCCCGTGCAAGAGCTGAATAAATGCTGCTGTACAACGTCGAGATGAAAACAGAACTGGAAGTGTGAGGCTGCGTGACAGTGCTAGAATCGATTTGGATAGATTCTCCCCTCAGTTTGTGAAGTGTACTAGCATTCATAAACGTAGACGTCTTAGAAAGCAGGGAAGCGCCGTTTCAGAATTAATCGTTCGTTATTATAGCTATTCAAAGCGGTGTCTGTTGGGATATTTATCTTACCTAACAATTACCAATGAAATATGAAATATATAAAACGTCTTCAATTGACTTTAAATGTATAAGAAAAATTATTCTTTGGCAAGTTTCCATATAAACAACCTATAAAAATCTTCATTCTTTGCCGCAAGAAGGGGATATCGATTACAACTACTTAATTCTTAAACGTACTCTGGAGGAAAATGTTTATTCGTCTCCAAAGATTTTATCAAAGCATAATCGCCACTACATTGTACTGGTGATGAAACGTGACGTATTTCCAATATTCCAGGGATTAACTATTTTAA
>JAOEFI010000007.1:1576264-1602416 GCA_034621735.1 Anopheles plumbeus
CAAAATAAACAAAATGCCAGCAATAAATATCGATCCTAGAATGTTGCAAAATACAATTAAATGTGTACTTCATGCTCATGAGAATAGTTTAAGAGAGTTTTTGGACTCGTAACTAAAATGACAGCCCGAATGTTGCCCGAACCGGAAGCAGATTTGAGAGGGTAACAACCCCAAATACTTTGATGCATATTTTCCGTCAACAATACACACACACCGTTCGTTTTCACTTTGTAAAGGTTAAGAAAAGTTCACCGTTCGACGGCGGCACCGAGGGCAATGCTGCCACTACTGTAGTAAATCCTCGTATCGGGGGGTGAAAAGGAAATCTGAAAGGACGACTCCGCCCTACTAAGCAGAACGTGCCTCGGAGAAGTCTAATATAATTTAACTTTCCTTGACTGACCACCGACGCTGCATTCTACCGTTGCGCCGTATTCGGTGGGGAGAAGCCTTCCCGGAGGGAGTTCCCTCCGAACCTGCCAATAGAGAAATAGAAAGAAAGTATGATACCGGTGAAGATTTTCCCCATTTATTTCCCCCGCGATACCCTTCCTCAGCAATCCGACGAATCCTTACCGACTTGCGGGGTGGAAGGTGAGTAGCGATTCTGTGGGTATTTTCCTTCGAGGGCATCAACACTTGCGCTTGTGTTGGTGCGAGGAAATGCGTATAACAAACTTACCCCCCACCGGGTGGGTGGGTCGGGTGAGAGAAGAATGATTTCTACTCCACTTTTTTCGCCCTTTGTAAATTTTCGCTCGCTTTGCGTGTGTGGTTGTGAATCGGGGGAAATTGTATCAAGCATGAATCAGGAAGAAATTCTAGCCGAGGCGGAAACAAACACGGACACGGACGGATTTGGAGTTTTGGGCGACGGGGAAAAGAAAAATTGCCCCCAACCCCCTTCGACCCTGCCACCTTCAGTGCAGGGTACAAAATAACACTGCAGTCTGCTTCAGGGTGACGGCAAGAAATAGAACGGAAACGGATATGAAGGAGGAAAATTGGGAGCTGCCTTTTTACGTGGCAAGTGGAAAGAAAGTTTTCCTAGACTATCAAAATGTTCGGAAAAATGCGAAACAGGTTTCGGCGTGTTGAGAAGGGGATGGTGTGTCGCTTAGGCATGTTGGAGCCAACACGATATATTTTCCCCTCTCGAATGAAAACGGTCAAACATGTCTCGCAAGCAGTTAGAAGCATGTTTTTTTGATAATTTGCTTTCGCGTAACTCATATTCCGAAGGTCGTTTTCTGTGAGGACTCTCTGCTTCGGAGGTTTAATCTCAAATGTTGTTAATTTTTTTCCCGTACGACGCAGACGATTTGTTATTTAACTCCCTATGTATGTAAGTATTGAGATAGATTTGTTTCACAAAACTAGTCTAAATTTGTACTAATAATCTCAATCACGTATTGTTGGACGCAGAAGTATGTCAACTGTTTTGCATTGTGTTGCGTGCATGTTTTGAGCATCTTACAGATGCTACGGGATCTTCATATTTAGCCCTACTTTGTCCATGGCGGTCTAAGGCGTTCTGCTTCAGTGACATCATTGGTTTTGTATGACATTCCAGACTGTTTATGAACCATTTGTTACCATTAACCATTTGTATTTGCGTAGTAGGGAAACGTCTTGCGCGGCTCGTGGCCCTCGAGCGGTCACGCAGACTAAATAAGGAAACTATATCGAAGCCCATAAAACACGCCATGCGCGCCCACCTACATTGAAACGGTACGATAAATTATTGCAACTCAATATACACACATACTCTTTGTGCCGACCATGGTCGCCAGTTGAGCGGATGGTTTCGAACAAGCCAACCGGAGCTGGGACCGATCGTCCACCCCCCGGGATTCCCCGGGCTCCTTGCTGGGCTACTCCAATGTAAACGAATTGCTACATGCGGATCGGAGGATGCAATAAAAAAGGATTATTTATGGCCCATACCTCCACCATGAAAGCTGTGCAGGGATCTTGCATAGGTTTTACTCTTCCTCCACTCTGTAAGTGCAGTGCGCACATATCCGCAAGTGTGCCAAACGTCACCCTGATTAAGCAATGGAACTGTATAGGTCACTTAATTCACTGCATCCACCCACGACCGGATGTCCGGCGTAGTACACATTGTGCTGCATGCTGCAGTTTTTTCTCCTTCAGTATGCGATGCATTGGTATTGGCCGTATATTCTCTTGCCGCAAAAATCGCCATCGAGATCTTTGCCTATTCTCGAATTCGTAAGATGACGTGACAGAGATCGTTGGTTCGTTTTTTTCTTTCTTGCTCACTGTCGTCCTACAGGCGTTCAACTCAAATAAACAAACACTTTTATTAGCGGCCCGTATGGCGTTGCAGAAACGTAAAATAAGATACATAACTCAACCGGGAAACTCTGGCTGCATAATCATTATACTTTATGCTGCACAATGTTGGCCGAGTGCTGTAGAATGCATACATATTTGTCTCGTTTTAGAAACTTTTTTTTCGCTATTTCTTTGTTTTGCAGCTTACTGAAGACATGCGGTTATAACACATCCGCGAGAGCGAGAGTGGCTTAAATAGTAGTAAAAGCGGTTTCCAATGTTTAAACCTTTACTATGAACAAATAATACTAGCATAATCTTTCGGTCATCAAAATCATATGGACAGATACATCACGCGATATAACACATAAAGCATTGTCGATCCTTCGAATGCGTTCTTACCATTCAGTAATAATTGAAACATTACATTCTCTTTTCTATCACCCCTTAAGACGCCATCGATGGCCGTTGCGGAATGCGTGTGTTTGGTTCTAGCAATCATTTGTTCAACCGTACGTGACGAAGACTTTCTGCAGCATAACACGATTATGTTAATTTATGTTTGTCGTAAATCAACGACCGTTACTTCCTTGCGTTTCTTCAGCGTCGCCAGCAGTTTAAGATGTTGCTGTTGTGATTTTTTTTCTTCCGTTGGCCGCTTCTGATGGCAAGCGCTCACGAAATATTCCAGTAACGACAGTGATTTGTGAACCTAGGCTAGGTTTCTCACCGAAGCCGAGCATCGAAACGACATAACACGAAGCGGTTCCCTTCCTGCAAAGGCCGGAACCGTGGAGAGGCTATAAAATTAACAAATTTGCAAACTTTTTCCCGCCCAAGAACGACGCGACACGGTCTGGATGGTTTTTGGAACTCCTTGCAAACTGAAAAGAGCTTGGAATGAACCAAAAGTTTCCACCAAGTTAGACCTGACATTTTTAGATTGTTTGCTACCACAAACATAAACATACCACAATTTCGCATGCCACAATTTCCATAATTTTCCACACTCACATTTACAGAAAATTGAGCCGCGCCAACAAAATAAATACAACCGCTTCAATTATCACCAAACACATACGGGGCTCCGGGATGGCGCCGTAAAGAGGAGCATTGCGCTGCAATTAAAAAGCGCGTCGATGATTGCGAGCAATTTCACGACTTTTCCCTTCAACTCAACTCATTCGCTGATTGCCCTCCTCAGCTCAGCAGCTTTTCAAGTGTTTACTATCTCAACGCAAACATTTGCTGCCACCTCGTGGACAGTGTGCTTGTCACTTCCACACTTGGCGTAACGAGCTGTAATTTAAATATCGCTTAAACCCATTACTATTATTATGCTGGTGACGATAATCACAAATAATATTTAGCGAAGTGGAGCCGGAATGAGAAAATGATTGCTTCACCTCCGAACTCCGATCTTTCAAATACATGATTGGTTGTGTAATGTTTGTTCTGGTACTTTCAAAACTTTTACATTAAACCAATAAATTATTTTATAATCACAATCCCACATAAACTCGGTAAACAGAAAGTGAATACAAAAACTTTTTCAAATCTTTACAAAAATTCGAAATGGTGTTGAAAAACAAACTAAATGAATTCAAAATATTAACTTACGACATTATAGAAATGCACTAGCAATAAAAGAAGGTAACAAATTCCTTAACTCAAGATTGTTCATGCTATCATTTATCCATGTTTCAAGAATCTAATATATTTCCCAGTATAATCAATTAATGTGCATTTTAATAGCGGTACATTGGTGGGCAATAAATGAGTCCCATTACCTATCCTTCATAGCTATACTAGTATTAGAGGCATTTAAAAATAAGATCCAGTCTAATCCATAAAGATGAAACTCACATTACCCTCGATGTAACGTTATCAGCGCCAAGAAAACAGTTGAATGGTGTATTTTTGATTTTGTTTTGTTATGTTAGTTAACAATCTACTTCGTAGCGGGATGAAACGGCAAATCGGTAACAAATTCTTGTTATGACTCCGACCGTACTAGCCTCGTGTAACGGGGTTCGTTAATTTATAATTCATTCTGGTGTGCTACTTGTTGCTTTCGTGAGCAAAAACGAAACAAATAAAATGACAAAACCATCCAATTGCATGCCTTCGAACCGTTTTGTGAAATAAACATTAGCGTAATGAATTACTCATTTATTCACCAGCGAAATGATATTCTTGCTCCAGATTTGTAACGCGCGACGGTACGACGATAAGGCTACGACCGAATACCTTATTGCCGGATGGGAAACCCCTTTCTGTAAGACAGTCCCGTTTATTATTGTGTTCATTAACCCGTGTAGTTAATTAATTTTCCCGCGTATCGCTCAACACGGAAAAGTGGTCTTGGATGTCGAGGACAAGTTGTCACCTCGTGGGCGCTCCGGAGTGCATTAACACGGTCAGGACTCGCCGGTCAGGTGCGCAGGTGCTACTTATGCCCGAAAAGCGCAACTAGCAGCGAGCCGACACATTTCAAACTTGTCTCGAAGCGTTGAAAAAGTATGGCAAATTCATGTTCGATTAAAGGACATCGGGGTAGAAAACTGGACCCACCGGCTGCCATTTGCCAGCAAAACGATCTACGCCAAGGGAGTTGCGCGAGCGAAGGAATTGCTATCTAAAGGCAAAAAACACGCCGCCGTCTAAATGAGAGCAAATCAATGTATAATGCAATGAGAGGCAACGTGCCAGACCCCAGACGTCAAAACGGTCAAACAGGACCAGAAGCTGTCGCATCGTTTAATTTATGTGTTGGCCCGTACGGAACCACCGCGAACGTCAGCCAGCAATGACCATGTTGGATCCGATCGTGATATGGCCATCGACGAACTGGTTTCTGTGGTATGGCTCGAGAATCGAATGGCAAAAATGAGCAGTTGTCAAGGGTTTGACAGATTTAGCCAGCGACCGCTTAGTCATGATTTTGGTGTGCTTCATTTCCTCCACACTTCATTACATTAAAACAAAAACAAAAATGGATCGTTCCTGGTGGAACTGTAGCAGCGCTTCGTCGATTTTAAAATGTATTCTTTTCAAGAAATTTTGTTTCGTGCTGTGATCATTTACAAGCAGAAACGGAATCATAAATCTTGTTTTTCATAAAAATAAACCTTCTCTTCGGAATTATTCTCTCCATTATAGAACACAATCAAAACCTGAAAAATTATTATAATTAAAACATGAAATTCAAACTTTGAGTGGCTTTAAAACTCAAATCATTAATGAGACGTCCGCAAATCATCAATATGTGTGTTTGGGCAAGTCTTGGGCAATAAGGACTAAAGATAATAGATTGTCTACTAACCGTAAATGACAAAATATTATTAAATTGGATGATATAATTGAACTAAATCTATGGTTTTATAATTCAACATTGAAAAACTGAACCGCCTGTATTGTGAAGAAAAACGATCGGGAAATGGGCTACTTCCAGTTATGCCACGCACCTCGAACATCTACCCTCCATTTCGAACATCTCACGCCAAGAGCAAACGAAGAATACTCCGGGAACGGGAAAATTTATTGTTTAATTATTCAATTACCACAGGGCTGAATTCGTTACACGACGTTCAACGATATCCGCCTCAACTGTCAGTCCACTGGTTCTTTTTTTTCCTTTCCCAGCTGCAGGAAAACACGTCAGTTCGGAAAAAAAAACATAAATCGTCCGGCGTGCTTGGTAAAGATACCTGGACGACAGTACGCAGGCCAAGAAATCTCTGCCTTTGGTTGTATGCTCCGCCGCTGGGAAGCAGCTTGGCCGATGCATAATTGTTTGAAAGTACAACATCCTATCCACGCACCAACAGCGCATGCCGTTTTGCTGCTCCGTGCGCGATGTAGCATAGAAAAATTCCGTGGCCGCGTGGCGTTCGGGGAGTGTGCGGCACGTCAGTTAACAGGTTATGTTTTTCTCTTCATACGTTTTTTTTTTCTGGCCGGTGGAAAAAAATCGAAACTTATGCCAATTAGATGTAGCGCTGTGCGAATAATCATGTTCCGTGCACATAATGAATTAATAACTTCTTTGGATTCCATTCCATGATCATTTGTGTTTACATTGTTTTCATTGCTGAATGTGAAAAGCATTAACTTGCGTTCATCAAGTGCTCTGCAACAAATCAGTCATGAAGGCGCGGAAAACCTACGTGAGAATGAAGGCGGTTATTTTTGTGCGCTTGTCTCCATTCGGTCTATGTTGCTTGCTTTCCATTTTCAATTGAAATCATTCTAATATTTGTTCAATAAAGTTTAGGACAGATTGCCAGAATGTTATTCCGTTAGGTCGGTTAAAAAATGTTCCCAAAAAATTTACTAAAAACGCGATGTCGGAAATAACGTTCCAATCAGGTCCACTATGTCACTTTCAGCCAAATCAGAATGTCGCACCCCATCCCACCCACCCACCCATCCAGCCAAGTTGATCGATCAAAATTATACCACAACGAAAACGGAAGTGTGATCGTTGTTTCCAAGGCCCATCCCCACCACCACCACCACCGCCACCACCATCAAAACTCGACTGTGTTTACATTGTCTTCCCTTTACAGCCCCTTCTCCCACCGCTTCCCATTCGTGGAACATGGAAATAATTAAAATTTACAGCACGTTTCGTGCATGACATGTTTTCAAATTATTTATTAACATTTTCTCGATTCCGTTCACTGGTTCCCTTTCGCGGAAAACGCTCGAGACAAGTTTGTGCTTTTGATTTTTTCATTTTTTGTTTTGTACTCCATTTGTCTCTCTGCAGCGTTCAAGTATGAGTTCTTCTTCAATTCGCGTTCCGCGTCTGCTCTGCGTGTTCATTCCGGCCCTTTCTCTTCCCTACGCGCTGAAGTACACTAGTGTTCACATAAACAGCATCCAATTTTCAAGAACTGTATGATAATTTTAATAAATAATTGTATCTTGAATGGAGTAAGTTAAATAAATGGAACTTTGTTGGTTCTATCTTCTACTGGAGGATATAGCTAGTCCTCAATAGTATAGGTAGGCAAATAGATAGGTAGTTATAGAAATATTAACAATATTTTTGACGGTAATAAAAAAAAGTTGTCTATTTTCCATCACACACTGTAAAATTAAACCTGAAACTGGTCGCCTTATGGACATGAATCAGCAAAACATGAATAACTTTATCCTGTCCACTACAGCTCCATTCCGAGGTCTCGCCACAATCTTCCCCCTTTCAACTGGTTGCAGAAGATCTCCCGCGTTGAGACTTCGAATCGAACATGCTCCTAATAACTCGAACACGCTTATCGGTGCCATTGCGTGAACTGCAATCTGTTGTGATTTTTCATTTTTCATTAAGTCAACCTAAGTCCCAGGAGCGTTCGAACTTTGGCACGCTGGTGAAGTACGCTACACTGGCTCTGGGTGCATCAGCAGCAGAGAAAACTCGATACTGCATGCAGTTAACGACCAAGTACGGAAAATGGGTTGGAAGCAGAAAACTTCGACAAGACTCGAAACGCAGGTGAGGCATTTTGCAAGAGGTTGCTCCATCTGCAAGCGAGTCAGAAAGGTGATAGCAATTCTCGCCCGTTCACCCGTTCGTTGGTGGAAGTCTTCTCTCAGCCCGTGTCGATTTATGGCTTCGTCTGGTTTGGTTCCAACCTGTTTACTGCAAATGGATTGCCGTTCGGCTGGAAGATCTCGCTTTTTTTTTCCTTGCACCGTACCGGTCCATCGTGCAGTGCACCGAAAACATCTTTCCTTGGAGCAGGTACCAGAGCCCTCCTGCCTTGCAAGTCCAAGGCTGCACTGAACGGTTGCCACGCTGCCAGCGTTCCTGTTCCGCTGATAAACTGACATTCTAAATGAACCACGCGACCGGTCTCTGGCTGCACGAGACGCGATAAGGAAAACGCTGTCCTTCGCAGCAATAAATAATGTCATATTAACGTATTTGGCATACATATTGAATTTGATTACTCCCATGTTTCAACATTACCCCCGGTACATGACAAGGGGCTACCACGGGTTGAAGGTACCGTAGTGAAAGATCTTTCATCTGTTTTGAGTTATTTTTCTCACGAAGTACATGGCGGTTGAATTATCAATCATACCACTACACTGGTACAATAAGTGCCATGTATCACTTATATTAAATTATGTAAATAATATTTCTATTAAAATTATTCTACTTCTCAGTTTGAATTATCATGCATTAATTTATATTTAGTTGGAAGTTCTAAATATTTCAATAGTGTGTTTATTAGCGATTTATAACACTGGTCTCTTGGTTGGGAAACCACTAAGATCAACAAGATGGGATTGCCTTTTCTGGTCTTGTTTTTATCAAAAGAGATCAAAGGTCAAGCTCTGTCAGTGGTAATCGGATGTGACTGACCCACTGATATTCCAAATTTATGATCCATTCTAATCCTCAATCACTCGTTTGTAACTATCCTGCTACGTGACACAATTTATCAGCCCACAACATGATTAAACTTCAAGTGTACACATCAAGGATGATGTGCAGATTGCTACCGCAAGATCGCGAGATTAAAACCGCAATCAATCACCCGAAAAGTGACAATGCATGAAGTCGTCTCATGAGGCACGTCCGTTGATCGACGATAGGATGATCTTTCGGTTAAAAGAACCGATAATTAGTGATACTATGGGATGGAAAATTGTCTTTGCAAAAAGCAAAAAGCATTTTGTCAGTCTATGCCACTCGCAATTTATTATGCAATTCGTTCACCTTCATTACCAAAAGTAATGCAGAACCATGTTTTGACATTCATCATTCGCTGTTCCTAACGCAGACAAGACCCCAGATAACTGACCCCTGAAGCCTTCTTCCTGCCAGTACCGTTTCAGACCATCAGCATACGGTTCTTCTTAATAGGGCTTCTGGGGTTGGTATTCGGTTCGTTACTGGCACAACGGGTGAGTTAGCGTCATTTGACTTTGAGACTTTGACAGCTCCCGCTTATCAGTGATCGATTCGGAAATGAACGAACTGCGTCGCCCGTCGTTCCCTTGCCGGTACTGCTCAGACTTTCTTGCATTTTAATTCGACGTGTGCCTCCGGAGTTCTCATGGTGACTGTTGTGGTGCCCGCCAGACTCAGCCAGCCGATCTGCTGGATGATGTTGCGGTCATAATTGTGTCGATAACGGCGTAGCAGACGCAGTAGAAATAGGACCATTGTACGGTAAGTACGACTGGCCACCAGCAAGCAGTAAGCGGTTTTTGGGCGGAGGCAACCGGTACAGGGCTTCTGAAACAGTGAAAATAGTGACGCAAAAAAAAAGAAAACATACCACACATATCACCTACAAAACACACCCTTTACCCAAAACATAAATGGAACGAAATCCACGAGAAGGCTTCCCTCTGAGGCAACTTTTGTGAGGCAACCACTGATAACAAACACAACCCTACGGTGTATGTCACAGGTTATTGATTTATTGTTTACTTTTTCGAAGAATAATTCATCACTCCGATTGATGGGAACGCCAACAATGTGTGGGTAAGGAAAGGTGGACATAAGGGACACCCCCGGGAAGAGAAGATACGCCCGAGGAAGGATGTGATGGAAATGAGTTTTTGATAATAGTTTTTTTTCATCCTTCGTTCCGACGGCTGAAAACAGAATTGTGCCCTTACTCTGGTCCCTTTCCGCGGTATATGTTTTCGGAAATTTGAATTTGAAATATCGTACGAGCGACCCGGGGTTGGTTTCCTTTTTTTACTTGGGTTATCCAACACCCCGTAGCGATGACATTGTCTGGCGAAACAACGGACGAACTCCGCTCGACAACTTCCAGCCTGCTGCGGATCAATTTGACAGCTCATCTTTGAGCTACTCTACTTGAGCTGTCTCGCGCGTCGAGCCGTCCGTGGTGTCGGATGGATGTTTTCATTTGGTTTTTTGTTTTGCGCCAAACCACTCGTATGTCACATCGAACGCTCAACGTGTCCTCCATTCCTCTTGGTAGCTTGCATGGAAAAAAGAGCCGACACGCAAAGGGGGCAAGCAGCAAGGGGGGGGGCTGGGGGGGGAGGTTACGCAAACGCAAATCTAGACACACCATGGCGCGCGCAGATATTACGGCATATTATAATTCCCCTCAAGCACCATATGGATTCCATCGTGAAGCGTCTCAACCTGAAGTCATTTATATTCTTAATTTTCGGATATAACTCACGCCGCGCCGTGTCCGGGGCAATAATAGCCTAATAGTGTGTGCGTTCAAACATTGCAAAAATTGCCTACCGCCTCGCTGGCCCGAAGCATCCACGGCCGGTTCGTGTCTGGCGTGGACTGACACAACGACGAGGGTCGATTATGGGCATGAAGTGGAAAAGTCCCTCACTTCAATTTTGGGGAGTCAGTATACACTAGACCGGCGGGGCCGGTGCCGAAGTATGCTGCGTCTGCACTCGATCTACACACACTCTTGAGATCCTCCAAGACTTCACTTCAGTTTTTTTCAAAGCCCGCTGAAGCACTGTTTCACGATCGCGTTCGATCGCGGTTATTGTAAATGAGTCATAAAAAAGACTAACCTCCATCGCCAATCTCTACAATGTAAGGTTATTTAAATAAATAAAAAATGAAATTTTGTTGTCGGTCTGTTTTAATCTAACTCTAACTTATTACAAATTCCACTAGATAAAACAGATCACTTTCTGGTTCCATCAAACAAGCTATATCCAACCGGTCTTTTCTGGTATCGGACACAAACAACTACCATCTTCCTGCTCAGATTGCATTTTTGAAGTACAACAATATTAGCAAGATGCTTCTACGGAATCACTTTCATATGTCCTTCCCGCTTTACACTCCGCAAAGCGTAAGCATCAATAAAAAGTCGGTTCAAGATTTCTAAAGTGATGATGAAGCACATTTGGTAATTTTGAACACGATGCTTAAGTGCATAATCGTCACGAGTGTGTGTTTTTTTTTTGGGGCGGTCAAGCTGGAAGAATGGCCGTATGGGTCGTGGAGGATCGAAACGAATGATAAATAATTTAAATACCACAAAGTTCAGCTGCCAATTGAAATAGCTTCTGCCAGTATTCGAAATACCTGAAAAAATTAAGTTTGTTTTATCATCCGTTTACGTATTCCGTTTTATGATTTGCTTAAAATTGATTCTGCATTACCTTGGATTGAATTTGGTATTGCATTGTATTGTGATTGCAAAACGACCATCACAACGAGTTTAAAAAACATCTATCATTCTCATTAGTACGATTAGTTCAGATCCTAAATTAGATTTCGCATGCATTATTCATTCAAAACTAGACCTCGTTAACACTCGGTTGAATTGCAGCCATCCCCGAATCCGCGTAAGCTCGTCAACCACAACGGTACTGAAACTAATAGTTTATGCTTTCCCGTTTTACCCGCTGCAATATCGGACATAGCCGAAATTCCTTGCCCAACCATCCGAATTCATATCTCGGAAAGGCCCATCGACCAGAAGCAATTGTCACTCCGTCCGAGAGCATGACCGTCGCCTGTCTCAGCCTCGCACGCTGGCACAGGCGAACCGGTTGGTGGTATTTGTACTTTTATTTTTAAATTAAACCTAATCGACTGTTTCGGTACATAAATAACGTGCCGTGACGTTTATGTGACAGCGGGAATGGTGGAGGTCACGTTTGCTTCACATTCGCGTCCGTCAACGTTTATGTAGCAGATGATCTTGGACTGGCCACTTGGGGCATCGTTAACAGGCGAGGATGATGCCTATATCAAACCGTGATTATGTGATTATGTAATCAGTGTAATTGTAATTCCTTGTATTTCTAGGATCATATTTCAGTGCACAATTTTTGTCACATGTCTTCTAATCTTTTCTACACAAAGATGATTAAGACCCACGAGAAAAAAGACAAAACTATAGAATGACAACAAACCCCAACTATATTTAAAAACGTAATGCCATATAATAAATTCACTAAAATAAGCAACCATTCATTCATAATCACCCCGGAAGCGCGTCGGATCACAATCTGCAGGAGCTGGAGTTTTATTCATGCGGGATTAAGAAGCATTAAAGATAAGTTCCGAAGTGCCTATCAGAGCTAATCAGCTCGCACTTCGCAAACCGGTGCGTAGCCAACCGCGCTGCAGCACGTCCCATTTCTTCCTGGGCCTACTGGGTGTGTATTCAAATATTGCTAATGCCATTGGTCATGCGAGAAATCCATGCCATAAATTTAAAATCCCCTCGTCCAAATTATGGCACACCACGTCGCACACTCGTTGCGTTTCGGTGCCCCATTTCGGCCTGACCGCGGCTCCTCGGATGTTACCCAACGTTTGCCCCAACGCGAAAAGCGGCAATGTGGCGTGGAATGGAAACGGCATGGGCGTGGGCACGAGTGGTGGTAGTGGTGGTGGTGGTGGTGGTGGTGGTGGAAGCCCATTCTCGACTGGCAAGTCTTGCTAACAAATAATCAACAAATCGATCAAATTTAATCCGCAACCCATAAATCATACACAATAAAATGTCACTCTTGGGCTAGAGGGTACACCACAATCAGTCCGTTGTCCGCGATAGCAGCAGGCCCTGGGGCGAAACTCCAAACACACCCGGGGAGTTGACCCGGGGGGAAATCGATCACCGATCGACTGGACCATGGACCAGCAACTGTGGCCGAACGAAACTGCGGCCAAACTGCGGATGAGGACCGTCCGATATTTACCGGCTACCTCATCCAGGTGCTAAGGCGACCTGGAGCAGTGTTTAAAAAAAGCACTTGGTGGATATTTTTACACTCAAGCCTTATCATTCCCACCACGTTCTCGATTATCAATCCACGGCTCATTTCTTCTTCCCATGGGCGAGTACTGTTATCGAAACATTTAGCCCTCGAGACCGGTGGCCCCTAGTGCAGCGTCAACGTTTGCCATCGACACAGAGCGAACCGTTTTTGATTTGATTTTGCTCGCTGGGCACCAGCGCTGGGCTGGGCTTATCTTATCAGCAGCCGGGTACTACCGTGCCAGTAGAAATTAGGCTTCCTGCAGTTTAGCTCGCCGGTGTCGATTACCTTTGACGATGTTTACTCACCAACACACCAACATCCAGCGAGTCGCGCTACGATTAGCCCACTCTAGTTCCCTTCTCAGCAAATGCCACCGAATCCAGTAAACGTGATACTTGCAGCCGGATAGATGGAGAATGTTTTCAAATGAATTCTTGCGCAGCTCCTGTGCACTGAAAACATGTTTGAATGTCTGTAAGTGGAAGATAAATGCATACAATGTTCTTTGTTTGAAAAAGAAAACCGCCGAAATGTGAGTAAATTAGAAAACCTACCATATCACTTAGAATAACTGGAACTCATTTAATCCAATCGGGGGACGAACAGAAGGGCTCTCAACTGCAATGAGTTTGCCTGCTGCTGATGCTGGGTGGTCAGAGGTGGTAGAAGCTCACTGCTTGTTAATGCACAAATGCAATGTGCAATCAGTGTTACTTGTTGCGGGGGTCGGATGCATCCCACTTACTTACTCTCCAGCCAGCCGCCACGCTGGTCGGATACAAATGATTTAATCAATGCAATTTGTTTCACGACACTTCGTTACTGCGTGTTGCCAATTGGTTTTGGTTGGACTCATTGCATGACACAACACAACACGCTTCGAAAACAGCGAACCATCGCGGTGAAGACAATTTGAAGAGGTTTCGACTTGATAACACTTGTTTAAGCAACACTTAAGAATGATTACTTGTAAGACAATAAAAAAACCGCTTGAATAATTCAACAAGATTACTTTAATCGCGATTCGCGTTAGTTTATTCGCGATATTGTAGTGTTTTATCGTATTCAATTTTGGTCCACTTGGATAATAAAGAAATCCATATGAAATGCTTAATTCGCAGAAATAAATGCAACAATTACTAAACTGTCTTGTTCGAGGAACGGTCACACTATTCCAATGAGACGTCATTTGCGATGGTATAGAACTAGTGAGCGACATTGAGGGATGGCTTAGTTTTGATGGCATATTAAACTGAAAAGCTCAAATAAAAATTGGCTTCAATTGACTCAGATTTAATGAATGAACACAGGTTTGCGATTGCAGAAATCCTAGCCAAGTGGCCACCTTAAACAATACACACAATAAAATAACCATCACTCACGGATCTAATGGTCGTGGAAATACGAAAATGAAATTCAAAACAAAGTTGTAAAAATATCTACGATCTCGGTCGAATTCCATTGGCAGCCAGCTTCCATGTTGTCACACGGCGGCTCGCGGCCCTGGTGGAGAAAATCGCTTGTTCGACGCTATGCCTACGATCTGGCCAACTTTCGTTTCCTACGAACACGTTGCGCCATAATTTATGATCATCCGGGAAGGTGTCCCCAAGAACCAGTTTGAATCAAGCGGCCCCGCGCTATTCGGGGCCCATCATTTTGTTTTCGGTGTGTTTGGCAAGCTTAAGCCCAAACCATTTCAAATGTCGTTTATCGGACAGAGAGGATGAATAATGCACGACTACGACGACACCCGATAGAGACATTATTGGATTAGTGTCACCGATAGGCCGGGTGAGAAAATCCGTTTAAATCAATTTATCTTAAGCGATCGAACTATAACCATAGACGGACAAAACGAAAACGCTGTAGCTGATGGGGTACAATCTGGGTTTCTCATTAATGCGTTCGAAAACTCAAAAACTGGTCCATAAAGTGTGGGATGAGTTGCCCTGGCAACATTTGCAAACCACCAAAGATGAATCCTTAAGCCGAGTAACTTTCATTTTTCAACGCGGCGTCAGGTGCCTAATGAAATCTGTAGGTTTCTAAAAAGGTAGGGAACTGTTATCAAACGCGGTTTCAAATGTTTAACAAAATGAGATCTATCGTAATAAAATCCACATTTTACAGCAATTCTTATAGTTATTTTTTTTTCTATTTTACAGGCAATCCAAATCCGAAGATTGGTAAGCAACACATCAATGATTCCTTACAAAGTTCTGTTTATTAAACTAATCTTGGGTTATTTTTTGTTTAAAATTACGTGTGAGACATGCATAAGAACATAAGCTTAAGCTTAAGCATAGGAAAGAAGTGTGACAAGTATTGTTCAAAGTAATTGTTATGACCTTGTGTATTTTTTATTAAAGAAGAGGCTTTCTCGCCTTTCACTTCATTTCGTTTCATTACTTTATTTATGAATTGCCATATAGGCTATTTCAAATCTTAACACTATGTACAAGAATAATAGCTTAGAAACTAATTGGGGGTAGAGGACTGCTCGACGCGGAGCCGAGGCACAAAAACATTGAAGGACGAGTGGAAGTCGAACAGATGAGAGGCAGAGTTGAAGGAACAACACGAATGGAGGAACGGATCATTACGGCCAAACGCAGTCCGACGCCTTGGCACATACAGGAGGTTACGAGGACGGAGAGGTCGAGAGGGGATGTAGAGGTTAACACCTGAAAAGAGAGAAGGAGCATCGATGTCCCCGAGCAAAAGTTTAGCAACAAAAACTGTATACTTGTCTCATATCTTGTTCTCATATCTTGTATATCTTGTAAAAACGTCTTGTTCATATACATAGTTGCTAACAGTTTTTATCATCCTAACGAAATGCGGTCGTAAGAGATACTGACTGTCACAAGTATTTAACATTTTAATGAAAACATGGTCGTCTGAAAGACTACAAGATTAATTCTTGCATCCACCGCCAAGAGTTGATGTTAAGGACACTTCAACGCATCTCAGGAAGCTGTACGATGGTCCAGCCCCTGGTATATTCTCCACCATTATAGTTGGAACCTTTTGTCCCATAATTGCATACAATTATGAATTTAGACTTTACTGTTAATGTTGTGTAGTATTTTTTATTTATTTTGGAGTGCATGTTAATGACGACATTGTTTGGAGTATGGTGCAGACTAACGAATTGTACCCATACGAATGTAACAAATCCTTCTCTCAATTCGCATAAACAAAAATACAAACCCAAACGATAGATTTTTAAAAGTGGTTCAAATACATTTATATGTATATGTATCTAACATAAACGGAATTGTTTCACTCAAAATCCTTAGGCGTTGAAACCGTTTTTAAAATACAGTGAACACCACAACTTATTTCATCGATATGCACATATTGAATCCTAAGATTGCTGCGATGAAAGGTTATTGATAGGCCAGCCGGTGGATAATCAATCTCGGAAGAAAGTGCACCATAAATCAGGCAGAACCGTTTTTACCTTTGCCGGTAGCATGTATTCTCGTCCGAGCGCTGGCCCGTGTTTGCTCCCATTTATCGAGGCCAGTCAACTTGTCGAGCTGGTCGTCGGTGGTCGTAAGCAGCAAGCATCTCAAGAATAAACCGACCATGTGTGTCGGCTACTGCCGCCCGACGCGTACTAGTCCAGTTCCTCGCGTCCTCCAAACGACGAACGCTCATTACACGGCGGAAAGTATACGCCGTCGTTTAGCGAGAAATATTTAATTATCCCTTATTCAAATGAGTGGCCGTCGTCGGAGACGGCAGCGACATCTCCTTCGGCGCCTCTGCACCGAGCTGATTTAAACGGACCATCGGGCAACATCCATCACAGGGGTCTTGGGTACTCGTGGCCCAAGTTGAACAGCAGGGAATGGCTAACAAGACCGTCCGGCCTGCGAGAATCGGTGCGCAGAAAACCATGTACCATGCTCGAGAGTTGCACCGGTCTCATTATCCATGCACTTGTGCATCGTGCGTTAAGCATACCACATCAGAATCTGGGTGAACGGACAGGCAAGAGAAAAAAAGGAATGGCAGAAAATGGAAGGAAGAAAAAAACACAATATAAAACAAGTTAACAAAATCGGACAACAAGATCGCGTCGTTCGTGGTGCTGTTGCCGGGGTTTGCAAAAGGGGAAGGAAACCAAAGGACTCGATGGAACGGGCCCAAGAAAGGCGATCGGATGTCTTCTTACACATGCACATAGTTCGTCACGGAGCGCTGGTTGGCCGCGAGTGCAGCGAAAGGGCCAAAAAACAAGCAAGCAAGTAACAATGTGGCCAGCATTTGTCCGTCGTGCACTGGGAGCTGGTTGGGGAAAAAAAAAGTTCCCCATCCGTCCAACGGGAAAATATTAAACGATGCAATAATTATTACATCAAGCGCGATCATCTTGTGCGCAGCCGGACGGCCTTGCGAAAAAATCAACAAACCAAGCGCCAGGCCTGACCATGATCTGTTTCATCAGACAGCAAAGGGGGGCAGTTCGACAGCACCTTTGTTGCACCACTCCCAATCGGCCGAGAAGATCATCATCCTTTCAAATACGGACGGATACGGTAGAAAGGGGTACCCTTCAATCAGTCCCTCCGTCCGACCCCACACCTCGGTGTGCATTTCCATTACACAAGTGGACAAGTTAACTAAAAATTTGGTAATCAAAAATCAAGCGAAGGAAGCGCACTTGCCCCTGCCCGTAAGGAAACTAATCATCGATGGACCACCAAGCATGTTTCATTCGATCCCTGCGGACCTCAAATCCGTCAGGATGGAATCGGTAACGGAATCTGGTGAAACAGTTCTGCTCCTCTTTCTTTTCGCGCTTGTGCGCTCTTTTTTCGGCATTGTTTCATGGGTGAGCAAAAGATTTCCAATTATGGATAATTTGGTACTTACAGGGAACTGAAAACGTGCGTTTGCAGGTAGTGTTTTCGTGTTCTACCGTACTTTTCATGTGAATGGGTTCGGCTAGCAGCGTCCTGGTACTTCATGACCATCTTCTTGTGTGGTCTTCCGTTATTGTTTTTGCCATTTGACCACTGACTGTACAGACAAGACATTTGGCCTACTAAGAGAACAGTAGACATAGCAACTGGAACGATTCATCTCAATTGATTTTTCAACAAAATTTATTTATGGTTATGGCAAAAGTTATTTGTTCACGGGTTAAAAGAATTTAAAACAAATCAAAATTCAAACAATCACTCCAATAACCCCTTTATGTATCATGATCCTTCAATATAAACCGCTAAAGGACATTTGTACATAAAAGTCGTCTAGAGCCTGGCATGCATTTTTGGCCAGTAAGGATTTCTGCAGAACCAAAGCTGTATTAAATGTAAGGCTCTTACAATTAATATTTCTGCTTCATTATGCACTCCACATTTGCACTAAAGTAGTCACTAAAATCAGACCTTAAACCAGTTGATGAAGCAGAGATACGGACAGAACAAACTGGTAACAAATTGACAAAAGTTGTTGATTGCATTCTGTCTGTGAGAGGTTATCAATAAAGTAACGATTGGTTACAAACTGTCCCGTGTGACGCCTGACTGTTGATGGACCCCACGGGATGGGTGGAAAGGATTTCCGCTCCGTAGATTCTCCGTTGCTCCTTAATTGCAATCCGTTCCAGGATTATTCGAGTTGGGTTGCCGCATGGTGAATTCGATCGAAGCCGCTCCATCTTCTCCTAGCGCAGGAAAAGTGTCAGAAAGTAATTGAATTTAATTGATTGATCACCATTTGTAAGTGGTGGTAACTGTAGCGTTCCACGGGACACTGGGCCCAAACCCACACGGACGGACCCTTGTTGCACGGCCGGTAAACCGGTACGCTAGTAGTACGCGTACGGCACAAAGGGAAAGACCCTTAGCCGCCACTCCAGCCCGACACTCATACCCAAAATTTGCTATTGAAATTTCCCCGTGTCCCAAATTTTCTACCACCGATTATCACACAAACGAGCCACAAGCGAGACGAACATATTCAATCTTCATGCCCAGTAGTTGTCAGTCGAGGCTTCCGCGCACATGCACTCCTCTATCCAGTCGTTCTATAGTCGTCCCAAGACGTACCAGTAGAATCCAGGCGAAATCTAACTGTGGATCGAAATTAAACGTAATTTATCATCATCAGTGGCAGGCGTAGCGCAAACTTGCTGAAGAAGGCGATATGGAACCATCTGGGGCCTGTTCGGCAGTTTGCTGCGTGGGTTGGCTTTAAGCTAACCAACCATTCATGTTTATACATTTTTATAAAAATGTATCATTCATCTGAAAGCATGAAATGGCATATTTTTATAGTAAATTATTCTATGGTTGAGTGAAATCACAATATTCTATAGTCTAATAATTCCATTTTATTTATTTGTTTCACTCATATTTTTTTAATGTAACTGCATTTCCGTTCTTTGGAAAATTACATATGACCTGCGTAATGGCTATTACGCTTCCTAACGGATCCGGGCCTGTTCCTAAGCTGTACCGGCCAAACGTGTACGTAGCATAAATTATTTACCAGAAGCCATTAGGGAAAATCGATTGCCACATTTTGAAAATTACTCTTCCTGGCTCTAGTTCGACTGAATGGAGTACAACGCAAGCAAAATAACACATACATACACTACAGGCGATGTTGGCTCCAGAGAGAATTCGTATGAAAACGTGATAAAAGTATGTATTCCGTCCGTAAACGCATTGGCAACTAACGCCGTAAACTAGTCCACATCGCAATCGCTCCCGTTCTGTGGCAGGATAGAGAATAAACAAATTGATATGTTTGCGTGACCGATGATGACGGTGAACGTCGGGTAAAGAAACTTCTCGGACTTGGTTCTCGCCAGACGTCCCGCAGGCCAGTCTTCACGCCAGCGCGTTTGGGGTTAAGTTTCGGTTCAGCGAGCTAATCGTCTTCTGCGGACGAAGGCACATGGAAGTGGAATGCCCTGCGGCGCCTCCGATGCCAGGCCACCCCCTTCCTACCGTAGAGAGATGAGAACTTCCTTCGTCGGCACCAGATTTTTTTTTTGGGCATTGAACATTTAATGTCTCCTCGCTCAGACGATGAAGGGCGTTGACAATGCCGAGAAAACGGAAACGAATCCCGGAATCAACGATAATCCTTCATGATGAAGAATATTGCCGGTGGCAGAACTACAGTCGGCTCGATTTTCTCCACCATAATCGCCGTCCGATGAATGGAGACGACATTGAGCTTCCGTTTTCCGGATGCTCGTCGATCTTCTATTGCTAGTAGCACATAAGGCCCTGGAATAAAAACGAATCTGCGAGTTTTTTTAGCATGACGAATTTCCACTAATGCGCTACCCTTTTGTGGTCCTATTGTTTGGTGTTAGGAAACCTTTGATATGCTAAAACGATTGAAAAGAATGATCATCAATTTGCGGTATTACTAAGTGTACGATTTGCCCTCTACTCCCAGTAATGGTGGCACAAATTTATCGTTTGTAAATTGTCTTCCTACTCGCACTGAATCCCATGCCAATCATTCTACAGCAGGACCTTATCAACATGAAAGCGCACTGCTGATGCTGGCGAAATTACGGAGTCAAAACTGCCACCGCTGATTGACTGACCACCCATGTTGGCAAATCGTTAAAGCGTTCCCTCCCCGGCGAGCCACCAATTATCATACGCGTTGAGTCCGCAAAATTGCAGTCCAGCAGTATCCACTGCAATCAGCGCCCGTTGCACGAGAAGTAGCAACTTGATTAGCTCGTCGCGCCCGGGCTTGTTAAGTGCAGTACTGCGCATTGCGCTTGTTAAATCCACCCAACTACCCGTAAAAACAAGTAACAGAACATGAATGTGTAAATGGCAAAAACAACCCCACGATTGTGTGTGTGTGTGTGTCTTGTGTTCGTTGTTGGTGTCTCTCACAGTGTGCAGCTGTGTATCCTGTTCGATGGTTCCCATCGCTGTGTGGTATCTGTCGACAGGTCCGCCCAGCAGCGCGTCGAAGCTCTCGCCATGCGCGTCATCCTGCGAGACGACAGCTAAATCAGGTCAACGCCAATCCATCAACGCCAGCCGTTGTTGCCAGGCCGCCGGGGCCCAGCTTGGCCGACGACGAGTCGTGGCAGGAAAGTACGAAGAATGTAGTCCCTTGCACATAATCAAAGTCTTTCAATTTGCGATGCATCCTCCCCGGATGGTACTGGTGATGCTTCCCCGGACGATGAGTACAAAGCAGACGATAGAAAAGAAAGGAACGAGGCGATCCATGGCGCTCGCGATGACGTTTTGTTAATTAATATTTCCTTCAGGATCACATCAATGTCACTTTTGATATTCAATTAACTTGCGATATTTATTGAAAAGCGCGACTGCAGGCTCGGGCAAGCGTCAGGCGCTGGGTTTGATATTAATTTCTTCAACATGTTACCACGATCACCCGGGCACCGTTGGCTGTACACTTTTCTCTAGGCACACTCCCTGTTGGCCACCGATTTCTGGATAACAGCTGGCCAGTTTCTCTTAGCTAATCAAACCATTTCAATGATGAGCATTCACTGCTTCTATCAATCATGTTTTGCTACCCTTTTACTCTTTAGGGATACTAATACATATGAGCCTTCATCTGTCTTATTTCAGACCCACTATGAAAAGAGATGATAGATGCGATTAACATCTTTCACTTTTATGTATTCTATACCTTTTTGAACCACTGCATACGCATAAAAAATGAGAGACAAATTATGATCTACATAAATATGGTTAACTATGCTGTTGCCAGCTTTTATTTTCTAAACTGATCTCGAAAGGGTTAAGCCCTTAAGAAAACGGAAGTTAGCATAAACCACTGTTTTTGTTTCACCATGTCCCGGCCGGAAACTCGGGTGCAGCAAAACAAATCCGCTAGCGCTAGCGGAAAGAAAAACAGAAACCGCAACCGTCAACTCTACGTACATTTAAAAATATTCTATTCTCTGCTGCTGATCATCCTCCAAAATATGTCTCGGCAGGTCAACAGCTACCTACACAAGTTATAAGCCTTCCGGTGTGGGATTTGTTGTTTTTCCTACTGTCCACACAAACCCGCTTACACTTTTGTGAAAGATCATGCTAGTTGACCAATAACTGTTGCGAGTCAAAAAGCAAACCGTAAACAACATTCTAACGAACTGTGCAGACGGTGCGTTGTTTTGAGATTGAAGATTTTTCTTCCATTTCATTCACCGTACGGCCGGTGGCAACGAAACGCTCGGAAGGAAAACCCCAAAGCCAGCCCGTAGGACATGTAAATGCTAGCCACGGTAGGTACGCAGAATGACTGACGTTTTGTTGACGAGTTCCTAGACGGAAATGATTATGGCGACGTCAATAATGACATGAAAGGCCGCATGAAAGGTCTGTCTCCGGTTCAATCTGTGCATTCCGTTGCCTATATAGGTGCCCGGAAGGAGGAGAAAACCGAAAAAGAGGCAAGCTCCCTACAGTTGTGACGTACGAGTAAAGAGGGAAGCGACGTGGACAAGAAAACTGTTGACATTGCACAAAGTTGTTTGCTCTTTCAGCTACTCGAAGTCAAACTAGTTCGCAGGACGTTGGACTCTTCTGCAAAAGTAAAGTATTACATACTAGTATATTCGTTTATTATGGGCCTATCGTTTACATTAAATTAAATGTTTTCACTATGTCTTCAACGTGTCCCCTGGTATAACTCATGCGAAAACGATACATAAAACACCAACAGGAGCTGCGGCGTTAATTTGTTTAGCACCTGGCAAGCTGCATCACAAGCCATACACAACGATATTGCGCGGTAGCACCCACCCGACTACACGGCGCGGTAAACAGTGGGATTAATTTTAATTAAATTGCTCCCAACCGAACCCAATCCAGGCCGAACCCCGCGGAAAGCACTGTTGTTCGGTTTCCGGTTAGCCGGCACAGATCCGACCGCCCTAGAGTTTGCACGCAGACGCAAACATAGCCAGGTCAGTGAAGGTGACATCCGGGTGCATCTGGTGCACACAATGCTGTTGAAGCCGAGGATGCCAATGTGGTACAGGGACATCATAACTGCACCAGAGTAAAATAGTGCCATTTTGTGTCACGTTGTGATAAATTCCATGGATTTCTATGGAGTATGTTGAAAACATAGCGAACAAGTAAAACAGCGGAAAGGATGCTGCGGGACAGACAAACAAAAATACAACCTCTCTATAGAAGCCACACCATTGCAGAGTTTTGCCACATTTTATTCTTCACAATGGAGTGCGATGCCACCAGTTCTTATTTGTGGCAAAATTGTATGTCTCTTCGCACACGAAACGTCTAACTAGAAAACATTTTTTCCAAGTGTAACGGTGACAGATTTAACCAAATGAATCATCTTGGGACATCAAACAAGCCTGGCGTAAAAAGTGGTAACTTATTGCACGAAGGCTAACATCAAGAATAGCTAGGATGCAACTCGTTCAAATGGACAAGTTTTCCTCAGACACGAGAGAAAGAGAAAGAAATGGAAAAAGTAGATAGAAAGGATGAATCGAACAGCTTGGGAGAAAAGCAAACATAAAAAGGAGCAACGACATCCTACTGCGATGTTTCCCAGCTGACGGGGGCCACCAACACGGAATTTGCTTCACTGCCTGCAACAGTAGCAGTGGAACAACTCTGGTTCTGTCTTTGCTCCCCTCCGAGCCAGGTGCTCCAAAGGAACTCGAACTGCTGCTAGCCTGCCATCCGTCCGTCCGCTCCACCAGGTACATAGTGTCTGAAACGGATAACTTTAATTTTTCTTCCAGGTTCCAGGTTGATTCTATTTTTTTATCTTCCACCGGATCTCATATCCTCGAAGAGCCGGATCGCAGTCGTGCTAAAGTGTAGTGGCACTTCCTTCCGCTTGCTCCATTCTATCTCCCTTCGGCCCGACGTTAAACCCGGCCACTTTCATGACGATTCTGCAAATGGTAATTTATTTTCTATCATCCTTTACCATCAGCTTGCAAGCGGAAACGTTCAGCTCCCGGTGTCGGAGAAGGCCAGACCGAGGCGTCTGTGTGGGTGTACGGCGCACGGCGAAGGCGTTGTGGCGTCTGCTGGTAGCTCGTTTGTTGACTATTGAGCCGGGTGAAATGCCCTACGGAATACAGCCAATGGCGCAAAAGGCGTTCTGCCGTTGCGACTGTTCCATATTGAATGAAACGAGTATTGGCGAAAAAGGACCGTGGCCGTACGGTAGCAATGAGTCATCTAGAATCGCACAAACAAGTGAGAATTGCTTGAATAAAAGCAATATGGCACCAGGAACAAAGATTACACTCGTATTAGTGTACATTCTTTGGCAATCGAATTGTTCTATGACAAACATTCAAGTAAATTCAACATTTTTCATGTTTCATGACAAAGGGAACAGGGATCGAATGAACTTTATGGAACCATTAAACTAAATCCATCAACTATTCATATTGCTTTATTCATGTATCTACAGTTGACAAAAAACATAACACAAAGCAAAGACTAAGCATGTACTACACTTGGTATTGGTCCGTATTCGTTATATGATAATATATTTGACAACAAAGGCATTCTTATGATATTAAATTTTGTTAAAAAATTTCTTTCTCATCTTGCTTTTCTTTCGATTTGTATATTCATAAACCTTTTACAAATTCAAATCAAATTCAAATTTTCCAATTTCCATTCCAATCGTTTCTCTGAAGAGACCCTATCGATCTTTCTTATTAACACTTGTCCAACTAACGGCCCAATCTTGTCCTTATCGCACATGTCAAAAAATTACGTCTTGAGGGGCAGGGTCCAACACTTACGTTTGGGAGGGTTTCTTCTTCTCAATTCGGACAACATGTCGGTGGCAAGATTGTTCACACTGGACACAATGCCCTGAAGATTGCACGCCTGATCCGATGACCATGATCTTTCGTTTGTTTTACATTTCGGATGACCCCGTCCGCAAAAAACTCCCCGCGATAAGCTATCAGCACGCATTGGTGTCGAGCAGCAGTCAATCAATTCATCCCCTTTGGTGAAAATAGTCCTGATAGCGGGACGGTCGCGCAGTTCTCGAGCGTCAGATTATTACAGTTTGTTTGTGTTTTCAGCCACACGTATCCGTTTGTTTAATTGGTTACCGGGTGCAGTAGGTCATTGGGTGGCGCCTGCAATTTTCTGCTTCTGTTCGTCTTGATTTATAATGTAGTACATGCGTTTCAAACTTTGCATTCTACGTAAAACCCATGTTGCTCAGCTTATATTTACCAAACGTTTGTCAAGTAAATTCAACTACAGTCTATTCTTACCATTATTAAAATGAAGTTCATACATGTCGATGAGATTAGTTAAGGAAAGAATAATATTTTCATTTTCTCCTTCTAATAACAAAAAAAACCTAAAATATAAACATGATTAACAAACATTTATAAAACCTATGCGTCCAACTGAAATGAACATTCACTCGTCAGGATCAAGCTCGAGCTTTACTTTCAATCAGCTCAACGCACGGTGCCCCTTCAGAATTGGCTATCATACACTCTCCATCAGCGGGAAGGGTGAACCGAACTGGAGCAGACGGCAGGTGGGTATCGTCTGCTGTCATTAGAATTTTCAATTGACGTTTGATAAGCTGCCGAAGGTACGGTACGTCAGACTTTATCCCTTCGTGCCACGCAAATGAAATGAGCAGAAAAGTGCTGGCCGAAGACGGTGTGCTGGCTGTTTAGATGATCGGTTAGTTCGCCGTTCGTCTGAACGCGGGCAACAACATTGCCAGAATCAGCATAATCTTTCGGTTTTTCTCCTCTTTTGTTTAGTTTTCCCCTTCGTGGCGTTTTATTTTACCATCCTCCCTCCCCCCGGCGGGCCACCCAATACAGCCGGCACTTGTTTGGTTGAAACCGTGCAGCAGTGTTATTACGGATCGTCATCACTGTCTCATAAATATTCAGGTTTTCCCGCACACTTTCCACGCAGACTCTCACGACCCTTCCGCTCGTTAGTGGACGTATCCACACAAAACCCCGTGCACCCTTGCCCGTGTCTGCTAGCCGCCTCCGTGACGGGGCGTGGAGGTACGACTCATCGCGAGAAGGTTTTCCCCTGCCGGC
>JAOEFI010000007.1:1605992-1619805 GCA_034621735.1 Anopheles plumbeus
TTTTTTATGTTATCGGAAAATACAGCTACCTACTACAATTGGTATGTGATTTTCAAGGCCTTTAGTGTCCCAAACAGTTTGAATATCTACAGTAACGCAGGATCGATCGAACAGAAAGCAGCAACGGATGGTTGCATCCTTGCCGAATGGATTGGATTGCATGAACAACAACATGAAGAACAAAGTTCCACTTTGCTGAAACTTACTGTCTGAAGATGTCCAAGGTTCCTGAATGGCAAGCTGTTACGAAACTTATGAGTAATAAACAAGCGGAAACTATTTGTATATTTATACGAACGATTCGGGGTTTCACCCATTCCAACACGAAATAAGGAAACGAATTGCATGCCCAGTTCGGGCGAATTGTTTCGTGTGGGGTCTCGTCGCAAAGTTCTAACGTCTAACGGCTGTCAGTCAAAAATGTCCAGCATTTCGGCCGCGGCATACCGACTAGACGTTCGAAGCACATCCAATCAGATCCAGGTTTTTCATTACGGTTTTTTTGTGCTCTTCGTTAAACATCGAAACATTCGTGTTCGTCGGCGGCAACGCCACCGCAGGCATCCCCGGGCGCCCATACGCGCATCAAATTGTAGCTCCCCGGCTCCATTCCCAAGTGGCACCTTGAAGATTCCATACGACGCTTAGCTGCTACTCTACCGGCAAAGCACCCGCAGCAAGACACCGGCTAGTTTAGGCTTCGGTCCATTTGATCTAAGCTTGTCGATACCGACACAACTTTCGGTAAGGGGAAGTGGGCCAGGTGAGACGTGGAGGGAGGACCCAAAGGAGATTGAAACAAATTGCCTCAACCATGGTAGTCGCCCTGTGGAGTCAAATCAAACAGCAATCTTCGTCAGCCCAAACGTTTGGGAATATTTCTTTTCCGCTTAAAGGGAAAAGCGAGTGTACTCTCCGCGGGGGATGAACCCGGGAACTCGGGAGGTACCGGGGAGGGCGGATTCGAGATGTGAAACTTGCCCGCTGACTACGACTGCGAGTGCCGACTGAACAGATCCTGCCGAGATTGGGCTCAATGATTGATGAGACGCACACGCAATCCTCAACAAACGCCCGCGTCCGCCTCAAACAAAGTTGTGACTTTTCGGGTGCTGCTATTGTACGAGTTACCATTTTGGCGCTGGCAAACACTAGCCACGATAAGATGAAAGTTGGGGCTGAAACTAATAGCTTTCGTAGCATTACTTTCCCTTCGCCTGCTACCCATCGGTTAGATAACTAATTGCGTTTATTTCGGTGCCCTTCATTTCGTTGCAGGTAATCGTTGATCCCTGGGTGGATATATTGGGCCAGATTTGCCGGCGAGCGATTAAATGACACCCATTTTTCAAACAGCACAGGCGGTAAGTTCAAGCGACTATTCTCCCGATTTCTTCGCAATCGTTGGGACAAAACGGCGAAGAGAGTAAAGGGCTGGTTCTAGCAAAACTGGGAAGATGCGGCCTAATGTAGTCATCTGCTCTAGTCAGACGCTATGTGGAGGAGTTCCCGACCTACACCTAACTGGTCCATCCCAGAATGGTTCTTACATTTGCATACATTGTCTCTGGCGTTCTTCGCTTCTTCGGTCCTAGTTGTGCTAGGCTTTTTCTTTGTCTTCTCCCATCGGTGTCAAACTCTGCTGCTGTCGCTGATGCTCAATAATTCCCACATGGCCTAGCAGCCTTCAGGATGAGAACGTATGGTCAACCTTCGAACCCTGATCCGCTGCTAGCATCCATCCTGTTTGATCGATCGCTGCAAGGCCATGGTTCGGCAAATTTGGCCTCCCTCAAACAGGCTTCCACCAAACCGTGTTTTCAATATTCGGCTTTGGTAAACGCTGATCAGAAGATAAAACCGGGAGCGGGAGATAGCGGGATACAAACAGCTGCAGCGGGAGATTGAATAATTGAAATTATAATGTCTAGGCGTGCGCAGGACTCCCATCCAGCGAACCTTGCCACACTTTTTTCAAATCAGACTCATTCCCTATTCGGTATCTGCAAGGTGCTTCGTGTAGACACCGGCGGGAACTCCTAGCTCACAAGTCGACCGTTTGGCGTCTTGTATCCCGTTCTGGTTTGCCTAAATGGACGCTGACGGAACATCGCCTATACGCCGTAGGAACGGCTTTCCAAACGGCACAACACCGGGAGGGCCTAGAGCTGCTGATTATGCTTATGTTTATGCCTCACACACCTTGAGAAATTCTCAGCATCAATCGAACATATCTTGCGGTTGCTTTGCACTGTTTCCGACAAGACAAGGTTTTCGCGTTTCTACTCTGCTGCTCAAGACTTTCTTGCGCACGTTCGCCAAATGTTCCTCTTCGACTGTAGCTTCGCCGGGCTGAGGATAGGCCATTTGAATGCTCCTTTTGCATTCGCTCCTGCCATTTGTTGCCCGCAGACCCGCGCACACACACACGGTGTACGGGTGTTGACTCCGCACCTTCACTGGCCGCTGATTACCATTTTTATTCCTCCTGTGTGTTTTATCCCCCCAATCCGCCAGCCTGCACTGCCGTGGATTGCACTGCCTGCCCAATCCTCTATCTGCTTCTTTCGGGTGTCTTTCGTCATGTTTTCCGTACACCGAAACATTTAAAATTCATCTTGTTAAGATGTTTTATTTATGGAGATTAGTTTATTCTCTTTTTCGCCTCTCGTTCATTCTGCTTTTTGTTGCCTTTCCATTACAACTTCCATTCCATTCGTAGTTCCTATCCCATCGGTGGTAGTGCCTGCCGGGGGGGAGTGTTGCCCGACTCAAGATTCTCATGATGCGGCAATGACAACACCCGATATGTTTGAATGGGAAGAAGGAAACGAAAACCCACCAACCTGTCCGTAACTAGCGGAAAGCGCGGCGGCAGTCGTCACCCTCGGGGGCAGGTATTGGGCGTTTGGTTAGTTAATTTTCAATTTACTGTTCTGCCCCGGCCAGCAGGACGAGACAAATGGCGGATATAGATTATTATTGGCGTTTGTGTCAATTGAACGTACGCTCAAAATGGCAACCCCCATGGTCGTAATGGTTCCAGGAGGAGTGTTTAAAATTGTAAACATATCAAGCTGTTCAGTATGTGGTACATTTTGATTATTGTTTTATTCGTATTTATTGGAACCAATACTTACTCGGTGGACTGTATTTGTCCTCAACTGCTCGATAAGTTTGGTTAATACGTCGAACTACGTATTCTTTTGTTTTCACTTTTTGTGAACACATTTCAAACATACCTTTTCACATTTTCTCCAAAACCTGCATACCTGTGGTTAAAAGCGTTCTCAAACATTTCACCAATAATAAACATAGGCAAGAATCTAGCAAAGCTCTTAGGTGGATCACATCTGTCAGGTTTACTCCGTCCAACTTCATATCTGCTAACGAGGTGAGGCGAAACCAAAAAAAAAAAAAAAGATGGCGAAGAAAAAAACCGATTTGACTCCTATACACGCATGACGGTCTAAAACAAACACCAACACATGCAGCAAACGGTGCGCCACCATGCTGCTGACCACAGCCTACACAGCACACAGCATAACCATGCATAGACACCCCCTCTCGAACCGCCGGTGTGGCCGTTCCGATCGGTCCGGCATGTGGAATTGGAGATTGCGTTTTGTTTGTTTAATTTTGAACATGATTTTCTTCCTCCGGCGTCGTTGTGGTGCTGGTCTTTTTCTTCACCTCCTTCACCTTTTTTTCGGGTGTTCGCTTCGCTCGTGGACTCATTCCATTCCGATCCATCTTCGATCAGTCCAATCGATCAGTAGGGTCATATATTATGGTTTATCATGATTTCGACTTGTTTCTACGTTGCTTTTCTGCTATGTTCTCTTCTTCCATCCTCGTCTCTTTTCACCCACCGTCACCTTCACCGCGTGTGTCTCGGATAGTATCGAGTTCCACCTCCTTGCCTCCTTCTGCACTCGGTGGAAGAGAATTTGGGATTCATCGATGTCTCCGGTACAAGTTTTCGTTTTGGAGATCATTTGTACCAGGTGAACGTGTCCGCGACCCCCCCTGGGCGGGGAGGAGACGGAGCAGAGTGGCACGAGAATGATGACGAACTGTGATATGGAAAACATGAGGCAGTCGTAACGCGGACCAGCGCAGAACCTTGTTCGTGCGTTTGTTGTATGCTAATGTTTTAAGATTGGTTTGTTGTACCAACGTACAACCATCATATCTGCACGCTTCGGGTGGTACAAGGTGCGTCGACCAACAAATTCCTCCGGCAACTGGAACGGACCATAGGCAAACAAACAAATGACCTTTTTTCTTATTTCTTTAAACCTGCGTCTGAAAAATTTTCAGAAGTTTTGCTGGTCTCCGAGAGAAAACAATGCAACATCCTGGTGGAAAGGACAATAATATGACGTTAAATTTGGTCGCCTCAGGACTCGACACAGACACTAATCCATGCATTAACAACCACTATTTCAAATGGGAATTTACCGAGTTTTAAATGTACCAGAAAGATATACCAAAATGTAATGTCCACAAAAGCATCCTATCGTGGCGATCATATCATCTACACCTCATAGTTCCTTGTCAATGTTCGGCCGGCCAAACAATTATTTGTGACCTTCGCAGCTTGAATTTCAAACCTCAAGGTACGACCCTGTTCCCTTAAGAGCCTTGCCTATGGTACAGTTTTTTTCTTCTAAAAGCAAACGACGAAAGCAATAAACCCTCAAAAACTTCCCTTTCGATAGCCTGCATGTCCTATCGCATTTCTTCGGATGTTACATGGATGGTGAAGGTTTCTCTCTACCTGTGTAACATGAATCCAAACAAGGACGCTAGAATCGTTGAAAAAAAACACACAAAGCCCTCCGTCGCTGATATGCAGGAAAAATAAAACCCTTATCCTTCATTGACGGTGTTGTGAAATTAAACATGAACGACAAACAGCAAGGAAAAGAATCTAGACACAGATACCGTGTGCCATAAATTCAAAATGCGTACCATTATCTTCGAGAAACAATATTTAATATTGCTCAACTTATCCTGAACAAGCATGAAATTATGTACTATTGACAGAAAACCGACTAGTCATGTTTTCGATAGTTCAGCATGAGCAACGCGATTTCGAATCCCACTATACGGATCTCTGGCCTTTGGCATTTTAATAACTTTATACTGTGGAACATCTCTCTTGAAAGTCCTTAGTATATATGGCAGTTGCCTGATCGTATTTCCGTCAAATCGATTAAATTGGAGAATGAACTTTAAGCTGGTCAACAACATCCGACAACTGGATGGACCAACGGTCACGGAAGGGATTCAATGCCACTTGAAACAAATCATGTCTGTCGAGCACAGTAACGTCGGATAGCCACCAGCCTATCGGCGGCTCCGGAATTGTACTCTTTTGCATCGTTCGCATTTCTAATCGGCAACTCCGCTGGTATTGTCCATAGGCATGCTCCACACATTTGCCAACTATCTTCTGTAAAAGTTTATCTTCCACTTCCCAGGTACCTCATAAGCTCATTATTCTTCATCTGCAAACAACGGTAGCACATGCCAGACGAGGAGACAGAAACATCACACGAATGCAGCAGCTCGCCTGCCAAGCAGACAGCCAGACAGCCAACTCCTTTTAACCGCACACCCCCCAAGCCCAACTCCAACCCACGCAAAACATGCGCAATTATTTGCTCGTTGCATTGCGGTCGCGTGCTTGGAGGGAAAATCATTTTCCGTTAGAGAAAAGTTGAAGCCGAGTGGCTTTGGAAGTTGTACCCCAACCAAGCTTTGCGTGATTTTCCAGCCATGCTGCCAGAGTACGTTTCGTATTTAAAGGTGTGCGAAAAAGGGGAAGCTTGCCACGAGACGCCGGCGACGGGGGTTGGAGCATGGAAGCGAAGTGTTCGAATGTTTACACAAAGTTTTTAATCAAAGATTGACATGATGGAGCTCTCGAGGCACATACGAAGAGTGGTATGGAACATTGTTGGGACAGTAAGACGATGACCGAAGAGACGATACGACAGTGTTGCTTCATTCCATGAGCTGCCTCTTGTGGCGATTCTCGTGCAGAAAAGAACATGAGCATAAGTGAAGAGGTATCGACTTTTCGAAATAAAAAATCTATGAAGAAAATATAAACAAAGTGGAATCATTTAACAGAACCACTAACACACCCCCCGTGTGCCAAAATGATTAAAGAAACAAATGCTTACGACATACAAATAATTGTATTCCTATTAATAAAAAATATTCCCAAACTAGAATGAAATGAAATCGTACTATGGGGAGCCTGATTATTAGGAAATCTCCATTTTATGAAAATTGCTTATTTTTAATCTTACCTATAATGGCCAGAATTGAACCAAATAAGTTCTAGTTTTATCCATGAACATAAAGAATTGAAAATGTTGATGCAAAGAACAGCTAGAGAAAGTTTGGATCGGAAACAAAGCTTTTGAAACATTTGTAAGAATGTCGAGGAATTGACTTAATTTCACATACATCAGCAGAAACATCCGTGAGTTTACAGAAAAATTAAAAAAAAAATAACCGGCAGTTTATTGATAAAAACAAAATATACTCCAAACCCCACTGCGGGAATTCGAAGAAAGGAATTCACTTTGCAACGCATTTCACTCTCGTTCATCGACGTCGTCACGTTTCTATGCTGTTCCTGTACGATTCGAATCCTCCCATACGAAAACCCTCTCTGCACCAGCCTCCACGCCATAACGGAACATGTACCCCTTTCCCATAAGCAGCCGGGGCCTGCATAAGGATGTGCAGCAGCAAGTGATGCACATGCTTCAGCTTTTACTGTGCGTCCGGCGTTTGTCGATTGTGGCGTTTGAGTTATGGGCTGACAAACGATGGAAACAGCAGATGCGGACGCTGTGTGGAAGCGAGAACCAAAGTGGAATGCACGCACCATCCATTAGAGAGGGATGGAGCGAGGCAAGCCAACAAACTCGTTCCTCTCTACCTTGCGCCGGAGTAGGTGCGTAGAGGGTGCACGTGTGTGCGCAAGAGAGGCGTGTGTGTGTGTGTGTGTGTGTGTGTGTTGGTAGTTCTATCCTGTTTTGTCATTGCCATCAATACAGAGTTCGTCATCGTTTAAAGCAAAATCCTCAGGTTTAGTGGAAGTTATCACTTGAAAAAATGTCAAATTTAAATTTAACGCTACCTAATGTACGGAAGAGTAATGAAAGCAAGTAATGAAGATTCCATATCCAAGTGATGACATTCCATAAACTCTGCCGACTTTGCCTGAAACGATGCGAAACCCTGTATGGTACAGTGAGCATGCTCGACAAAATAACAAACCAACCCCAATACACTCGCAACCGCGGCCATCATTTCCTACGCGCCGTACACCGCACAACAAGCCAAGATGCCGTTCCAATCGGGTTTCAACTTTTTTCTTCAGATTTGTTGCTTTTCCATTTCGAAAACGGTTCGTACTCGCAGGGCTGTTACCCCCCGTGCTCTAGAAACGCTTAAGCGTAGTATACCTTCCCTGCTCTCGCGCAAGGGTACTTCAACCCCATCCGTGTTGGATGGTCTGCTCATTGATCATCCCTTCTGACATACAGGAGTAGTGTTGGTGCAGCATGCGTACCTGCCGTCACAGCGCGAGAAAGTGTGCGTGTGTTACCTGCTGCTACAGTTGAACTTCCATCTTTGGCTGCTGTCTCGCTCGCTCGCCTCGAGAAATGACAGCAGCCGCGGCTTTGCCCGAGTACGTGCGATTCGTTTCGCTCAGTTCAATGTTTACTACGGTCGCGAACTGTTGTGCAGAGTGAAACCGCGCTCGTGTCGGTTGTCAAAGATGCAGTGATTTATTCCTCCGACTGCATGGAACGCCCGTTCCGAGTCTCGCATCTACCCACAACCGTCGCCATTACCTGTGTGCAGTGCCCCGGGAGTACGCGTAGTGCCGTTTCTTCGAACGTGGGCTGTTTCCCAATCTAGCATGGCAAGTCGAGCCGATTGGAAGAAGTGTGTCTAGAGTGTTCGCCGAAGGCCGTTTGGTCAGTGTGTGTACTGGATAGCAAGAATATCGCCGTTTTAAAAACCGAAACGCTTCGCGTGGTGTCTGCCGTAGGTGAAGGAAACAAGAAAATTGTAACAAGGGGTGAAAAGTGATGCACCGTTGACCATCGCTCGGTGTGGTGGAAGAAAACAACCTCTTTCCCATCGTGTCGCTGTAAAAATAATACTTTTTTTATTCGCCATCCCGCTTCCTCCCGTTGGTGTGCGCACTGTATGTGGAAGAAAGAATAATGGTTCCCAAGCGTACCCTTTGGACGGGAGTGTGAGCGAGACGAAAGAGAAAAGGAGGCAACAGTGCGTAAATGAGTGCGAACAAACCTACCTAGAGAACATCCCGCTTTGTTGTGGGGGTTTTCGTTGAGAAAAGTGTATTTTCCACCCGCGCGCTGCTTTCAAGTGTGCTTTCTTTTCTGCGTATTGTGTCGGTGGATCGTTGTGTGCGCGTGTGACTGTGTGGGTGTGTGGTGGAAAACGTCGTCGACTTGTTCACGCACGGACCGGGCATTGGAAATCGTGCGCGCCTCGGTGTAATGTCAACAAAGCACAAAAAAGTTATGCGAAACATCAGCACCCAGCGCGTCCATTGTAAGTTGCGTTTACCGTTCGGCTTTCCACTTGCACGGGAAAAATAAACCTATGGGCAAAACATAAACGGGAGTGGAAAATGGTTCCGAAGACTTCAGAAGGTTCGAAAAGGTCTAACTAAAAACGTGTGCCTTCAAGTAGTTTTTCTACGACTATGATCCTGAATGATTCATCGTGGAAATTCTTCCGTTAACTCAACACTGTCGTAAAGTTGAAATGGGAAGGCAACACTAACTTATCTACGTGGGAAACGGGGAAGCCATTTGGCGAAGATGCTCGTCTCTGCTTCATATACGGGCAGCCAAATCGATTTATTGATAGGTATTTTGGTGAGTGATTTTATGATCGAAACTTTTCGCCACCGGCTACTGAAGTTTGACCGCTAAAGTGGATCTTTAATGCTCAGAGAGATGGAAGCACTCCGATTCCGTGTTGGTCAAGCAAGCCAGCGCGCAATCTTCGGTTAGTTTATGTTTCTGTGTCTAGTTTGGCTTTTACGAAAATGTGATATATTTTCACATAACTTTTCTGTAATTCCACGAGTTGGAAATCGTGCTAATGGATTTAACATTAGAAACAGCATGTTTTCAGAAGGAAATTTAGAATAAACAAAAACTCCAATAATGCACAATTGTTCAAATCACTTCATGATAAGCTTTATACAATTCATCAATCAACTATGTTAAAATGTGATTGATTGAATAACTGCTATTTGTCATCAAATGTTTTCTTCTCATAAATCGACTACTTCTAGCGGCTTTTCCATCTTTTGCATGAAGTGAAAATGCTTCTAATTTTTCGTCTCTTTAAACGCGAAGCACAAAATGCACTCCAACGTTTGATGTAACCGTTGTGAATGTAAATGAATTGTTTGAACTCGAACCGCCCACCACTAGACATCACGATGCTGCCTTACATTTCACGTCTCCTGCCCTATTTTACTCCTCCGTCACATTTGCTTTGATAAAAAAGTGCATCACATAGAAGATGTGAAACGAAAATCGCACTGCAGCGAAGCCGATCCTTTATTTGGTGGACTTTTCTGCATTTTTCCTGTGTGCTCCTCTCGTCTGCATACAAAACAGGATGAATAATGTAGGATGGAAAACAGAAGGGCCAGAAACAAAATAAACCCTCAATGTCTCAAAGTGGTGTCCCATTGTCGGTCGAAATCTGGCTTCGTATTCGAAATGATCCCCACCAAGGATTCATATCGAGATACCGCGCGGCAATCAACATCTGCGCAGCATAAATATTCATACCAAGGTATAGAGAAACTGCAGCATGGAAAAGGGAACGACCAAACGAAAGGGATGAAGAAAGAATACTCGATTTGATGAACGAATAGTAGCTAGCCAGGATATTATTGCGGAGTTCGAAATGCACCTTTGCCTCACAAATTTTTGAAAATTTTGGTGATAGTTGCGTTGGAAAAATCGTCGAATATTTTCGGAGCTTTTAAATACGTAATTATCCCTCGAATGAACTCATTCCGCAAGAATTCCAGTTTAAATAGGCTGTAAAATGTTCTTCGTTGATTCCGTGCTTCGGAACATGATTGTCTCTTCGCAGAAACTTCTTTTAACGGTTATCTGTTTCGCATTTCAATGATCTAGATCGTTTCTTTATTCTCCGGCAAAGTCGTCGTCATCTTTTCGGTTGTTTTGCAAGCGTCGAATTTCAGAATTTCTAGCAACATTCCGTGACTAGCCTTTTGCCGAACACGGACCAATCAATTTCCTTTCAGTGGATCAATACCGCCCATCCGGAGGCACGAATTCTCCATTCTCGTGATGTTAGTACCGTTTTGCTCATTCCTTCTCGTGCGCAAATTTAAAATTCAGGTTATTTTAATTCAGTTTCAATCATCCAGTCTGGAGCTCCTGTTTTGCCTACAAATGGCGCCGGGAGTCATGAATGCCAGCCTAAACGTAGCTGGAGCAGAGGAAACCGACAGAACGGGGCATGAGAAACCAAACTTCGAGCAAATACCTTTTTCCGAGAGTCATCACCGAGCAATCCCAAAGTTTCAATTTGGTAGAAAAATCGAGCCAGTACCGGTTTTTAGTTTTTTTGCACTAGGATTATCTTCCAGGGTTGAAAAGTGTTTAAAATGCAAACAGGAAGGACATTCTGGAAACATGAGGGACATTCGTTTTAGTGCAGAGCGAATGTAGACAGTTTTTCGCACATTAAATAATCAATTTTCGTATATTCTTGTTTGAAGAAACACTAACGATGTACGAATAGTTGTTTGTTGTATCAAAATGTCGTTACATTTATGGCTAAGCAAGTTGTTAAAACTGCTGATGATAAAATCGGTTTACATTTTCGTTCAGTATCATTAGCAATCCTGTCTAACCAGAGGCACTTTTATTGATTGGTCGCATTTTTAGCAAACTCTTGCAGCTCGACCAACTATTGTTTTCGGTTTCGTAATTAATGAATGTTTGTGGTTTAAATTTGTTCGATCATTTCTTCATTGACAACATCAATAAAAAAAATGCTGTCCCTGCTCAAACAAAGCACATCGTATGGCCTCGTTTGCCAGCATGTTTGTTTCTTGTGAAAGGACACGAGAAATCACATCGATCACATCACGTTTACTCATTGCAATATTATTTATCTCACACCGCGCCGGGGTCGTAATCTCACTTCTTCTTTATTTTTTTAAACGGACGGTCAACGTCCCAATACTGTACATTCGGGATTATCATCAGGAAAACGTCTGGCCGGGTTGTAAGAAAATCCCAGCGAAGCATTGGTGAATACAACGGTCGCAACGTTGCGGCCGTGTTGTTGTTTCGCAGTTATTCGCACCACCGCATCGTGGTCGTTATAAATAGATGTGCACCATTGGCCATACGCTTAAGTCATGCCCGTCAGATCATCTTTTTTACTTTTCTTTACTTTGGGCTTTGGGAAAGGCGCAAAATTAATTGCTGACCAGCGGAATGTGGACAAAAACAGTGATAATAATAATATTGAAGAAATACACACCGGCAGTAACATTCATTATAAGGACGGACTGACCGGACTGCAGGCAGAAGACGTGGTGAGAAACGTTATGAAAAATTCCGTTAATTCGCTAAAAAAAATTATCAGAACTCATACACACACACACACACACACTCAAATGGTGGAAAACATTCCGTTTCGTCTATTAACTAAAATGGAATGAAAATTGGTGCCACTAAAATGGCGACGAGAGTGCAGTTTTTTTCGGGGAAAACCAGCCATGATTAAGTTTACTGTCGGTTCAGCCGGGGTGGGGGGGGGGGGGGGATGGTGGCCGAATGTTGACTTACTAAACATGAGGAATAAATCCACCAGGGAACTTGATGGAGTTTACTTGTTATTGTTTCGGTTTGTTTTTTTTTTGTATCACTTGGAACTAGAAATTGAAGGCAGAGGCGGTTTGTGCCGAAGTGACGCTAAACGCAGTGGCATTAAAAGGCATTAAAAGAGCTTCAGACTCTCGGAACGGTGGGAAACACATGGAGGAGGGCACTGGGAAGCAAGCGCCATCCACGCAATCCGTGGCCGAGGAGAGGAAAGTGCCCAGCGGGAGCATTCCATCTACTCGACGAAACGAAAATTTAACGAGCACAAATTTACAGTTCTAATGAGCTGGACTAATTTTTCAACCCTTTTTCCGTTTCGAAAGTCAGCCAGTCAGCCAGTCGTCGTCGTCGTCGTCGTCGTCGTCGTTGAACGCACTTTGTGATGAATTTTTCCTTTGGAAACTGCTTTTCTACCCACTCTCTTTCGCTAAAACACTATTTCTCTTCCCTTCTTCTGTTGCCTCTTTCTAGTTGTTCCGGAAAAGCCCACTCAATCGTAGAGAGTGTCGAGTGTCGTGAAATAGACGAGACATCCGATCGTTCATCCGACGGATTCGCGTTCGAGTTTAGCTTCTTTTTATTTTGGCTAAATGTGTACCGAGGTGAAAGTGTCAGCTTTGGATCTTCGATTCTACAAGGTAAGTTACTTCACAAATATTCTTTTAAAATATATTCCTAAAATTAGGGTACTACGGTGGAATCTTTATTAGAAAGTTGTCCAAATAATCTATTCGTGTAGAGGAAAAAAAAATCCTTATATTCGAAAGGATTCGGTCACTATCTTCGGTAGAGGAAAAAATGTTTGTTTAATTCCTATCCCCTTTAGCGTAAAATATTTCATCGAAGTTATCGACCTAATTCCATCTCGCACGCTGAGAATGTTCCGCAGAACTACAGCCAGGAGTTAATTAGAGGACCCATTGGCACGCGGGAATAAAAGGCCGCGAATCGATGCTTACCTAATTTAATCACATCGTTTCGGTTGTTTCGTGACCATTTGGTGTTTTTGGGGGAAAGGTTTGAAGAAGGAAACGAAAAGGTTTCGCCTGGTCAGCCCATCATCCCGGCGTCCCCAAAACTCGCCCGAACTCTCGCCTCATTAGCAGAACATCAGAGCTCGTCCTCGGGGCCGGATTTGCCCCGCTGATCCGGAGAAAAGGAAACGGAAATTTAGCTGGAATTGAGCTTGATGCTGGAGAATGCAAACAAGCAGCCATTGGCAAGATCCGCCACAGACAACACTGTTGGTACGGGGGATGATACACGACTTCTGCGCACGCGAGAAGCATCAGTTCCGGTGGCTCCCCCCGGGGAACGGCAATCTACGTCAAGGCAAGGCTGTGTGCGTGTTACACCAACGAATCGTTTTACACGATTGAAAAGTGCAATGGCCAGCTCGAGTTTTCTTTTTGTGCTGCTTTTGACCATTTGTTTGCTGGAAAAATCATCCCATGGTTATCTGGCTGTCCTTAGCATTGGTGCCAACAATTTATGTCTCTTCTGTACTGACAGTTGCTATCCGGATTGTAAAACTTCATGCGAAAAGTAATCAATCGAATGGCGAACTGGGTAGATATTCCACAAACTTTTCAAGCAACGATTCGTAGTGCAGCTTGACCGTCCAGGCAGGCGATCATCGATAGGCACCGGTGATGGTTTCACGGAATCCCGGAACATGGTACGAGCAGCCGCCGCGCGATCGAGACGGACAGTTATAGGATCGCCGCATCCTTCCACCCGGCGAAGTCCCGTCCTCCTTTTTCTTACCGAGCGAATTCGCACGAAGATCGTCAGTGACTGATATCATAAATTTTCTTCAATTCTGTTAGCTTTGTTTGTTTTTCCCC
>JAOEFI010000007.1:1619905-1649522 GCA_034621735.1 Anopheles plumbeus
GGGCGAGCGGTGCGGGGATGGGTTTCCTTTCGCCACCTTCACCGGCATGGCCACCGTCCGATCGATCCCCGGACCCGCATATCATCGTGTCGTTTTGGGCCACGCAGACTGCAGATGTTGCCGGACGATTTCGGGCGCGCCGTCGTGCTTGGCCAGCAGGGAGCGAGAAAAATGCATTTTCTTCCATTCCCGCTTGAAGACGGGGGAGCCCTTTTTTTCAGCCGTGGAATCGGGAATGTCTTTAGCATATCGATCTCCACATGGCCTGGAGAGACGGTATTTTCTGGCGCAATGAAGTGCATACAACTACTGCAATGTAGAATACTAGTCAATTTTTGCATAGTGCTTTTTTGAATTTGTATGGGTATGAAACATAATAACTTTTTTCACATATCAAAAATTAAATGGAAGCATTCATAATTTCGTTTTATAATTCCTATTTCTTGATAGAAAAGGTTTCCCATCTCCACAATAGGTAATTTTTTAAGTTATTTAGGTATTTAGATAAGTTAAGCCTGTGTCTCTTATCTCATATATTTTTTGGGTCTGTATTTGCCAAAGAAATTCATTCAAGTAGGAGAAAATAGATCACTTATACCTTTGTCTCCTGTTCCTACATCGGTTTCTCATCGGCATCTTTCCCACCGACCCTCAACAGCATTATATTTGCATTAGCTTTCGATATGGTCGCACGTTCTTCAGTGCCATTGGAGCACAGTTTCGTACGCAAACGTTTCCCTTCTCGTGCAGTTGCGACGGAGGAAAATCTGACTCAAAACGGAGGACAATTTCTTGATATTTGCAACGCGGAAAACTCGTGCAGCAGCATGGAAATCGCTCTAAATTACTGATGAGTAAAAGGCAAATAACAGCATTCCTTCCCCTCACTGCTTCGGGAGTCGCGGTGAATGATGGCGTGAAAGCACGCCCGAAAGAATGGCATGCGATGGCTGCCGTCCTGGTGTGTGTCCGCACACTGCTTCCGCGGCGTAGTGACACGGAACCATCCTCTACTACGCGTCTATTATCCTGTGAAGCAAATCAAACCGAGTTCACCCGGTTCAAACTAATTTAGAAAGTTCACCACGACGGAGTGCGCCACGCAAGATTGAAGCCGGTCGTGCAATTTCGCGCAATCATTACCCATTGTGGTATTGGTGTTGGTTGGTTGCATTTTTCTCGTTTTTCCCCAATTTACATACGGCAGAGAGCGGGCAACGACGGGCCAGTCCACCGGAAAGTCGGCCAAGAAACATCAACGGCGACCCTGGTGTGGGATTGGCAACGGTGAAGTAGAAGATAATGTGACTTGCTCCGGGTATCGTTGCCCTATAGACGGGCAGGGTTCGCCAAACTGGCCCAGAGATGGGCAGAAGTTGTATATGGGTATGCTTTCTCAATGCTTTGTTTTCAAAAGCTATACATAATTTGCGCAAACTGCTTCGCGAAACGTTGCAACGTTAATAATTCGCTTCGTACTTAATGTTTATTTTGTTTTGTCTATAAGTAGTCCCTGTTCAAATTGATTCCCTATTTAAGTTCCGGATCTTAATTCCCTGTTTAAAATTCCTTCCAATTAGAACATCCGTTGCCAACCTCTGCCCTAGGTGGTCCTGCGGCTTCAAGGGAAGGGGTTTGGGAGGGGGTGTTCAATTGAGAGGGATTTGGAAACGCAAACATGATTGCGGTATTTCGAAGCCTCTCGACTCTTCGTGTGGCATCCGCTCGGGAGCATGACATGATGATGGAGTATGCAAAAGAAAACGAAACAAAAATGAACTATTTCTGCTGGCGCGCCCCGTTCCCCGTCTCGGGGAATCTCAGCATTGGGATTTCAGGTGGAGCAAACAAAAAACAACCCCCCACCTTCCCAAGGCGAGGCAGCAGCGGAAAGCAGCCGGACGGGGGTCGCCTTAACCCTTCTTTCCTTTGTTGGCAGGGAATTTAAGGTTCCCATTTGTTTGTTTTTCGCTGATGAATGCGCTTGAGGTGCCTCCGTTGTTGGCTTCGCGAACCTGGTTAGCGGCGTGTGCGTGTGTGTGTGTGTGTGTGTGTATTAACTCTGGTGTGTAGTTAAAAGTTGCAACACTTCCCTACCGCCTGCCTCAGGCCCCCCGCGAGGTAAGGGGAAGGCAAACATCTTCACGAATTTCAAGCAATTGGTTCGTAAACTGCAAGCAATCTGAAAAATGGCGAATGGCGCAAGACAGAGGATCGGGCGGGCGTGAATGAAAAAAAGAAGACCAGAAGAATGGGAAGAGCGAGCAGTAACTTGAGGCTTTCCTGAGGCGCACCCCGAAAATTCGTGGGTACCACCATAGAAGTGGAACCACCATCCGAACGATCATTTAGGCAATTATACGGAAGCACAACGGTAATTATTTGCCAAGTTTATTGTTATCTTTAATACGCGAGTTAGTTAAATATTGATTTTGTGGTTTTCACGCGCCACGGTCCGGGATCCGGGGGTTTGACTCACGCTTCTTTCGGTTCTCTGGTTCCTTCCACCGCGCGCCGAGCCGTGTGAGAAGACCGTTGTTGTGTTACGAAGGCGATGAAGTGCTAATAAGCTGGCGTGGAGAAGACTTCCAAAAAAAGAGTGGCCAAGCCTTCGAACCGGGAAGAAGAATGCTGTGGCTGCACCTAAATCCTTGCTTAATGCTTTACCGCTGAAGCATGCCGACGAAAACAGATTTCTTGCGGAAAAAGTTTTTTCAAAAGTTCTTCTGTCCATCGGTTTGAAACCTATACAAGCGGAATTGGAGACAAGTTTTAGCAAACAGCTTGTCCGCTTTTAATTCTATAATACATCTGTAAATAAGTTATAAGACTTCGGTAAATTTCGATATCTTCTTCGTTCTTATGAAATGAACAGTTGTCAGACTTAAACAATATACACATATCGGTTGTTATCATGTGGGGTGGATTGCTCTTAAATGGTTGTGAATGATTTTTTTCTTTAAAGGATTGAATTCAAACTCATCTGCACGCGCCTCACCGTTAAAATATACATAACTGCTAGAGTTACCGTTTGCGAACTATTTGTTTTATTTGCAAACAAGCACGACAGATAAAAGCAATAATTACATACATCGTGCATACAAACACGCAGCCGAACCGCGCGGAACACATGTGCATCCTGCTTATCATCACCTCATCCATTTGGTTTTTGCTTTTCCCTGTCCGCTGTCCGCGGTTCAATTTGGTTCGAGTTTTTGGTTGGTGATTTTCCCTCCTCTCCATGTGAACCAACGTGAAAAAGCGGACGAAGAGGATGGAACTGCAAGAGGAGCATGGGGGGGGGGGGGGAACTGTGAAAAAAAGAACCTGCAAATTATTTGCCGATTTTCGTCTCTTCCCCTTCTTTCCATGAATCCTGTTTTGTTTTTTGTTTTTTGTAGCGAGGCTCACTGAATGAAGTAGTTTTCCTCCTGCGAGTTGGTGGTGCGCGTTCTCTACTTGCCCCAAAGACGACGACGACTACGACGGCACTTGCATAAAATGGGAGATGCTGCGGCACCGCCTACCAATCGGTGCACATTTGCCGTTGATGGACGCAAAATGCGGTGGTGGGGGTCTTTCAACAATCGATCCTTAACAAGGATCTCTTTAGTAGCAACGCACCGGGGTGATTGTTTGGTACGGTCCGACGGCGGTGGTTATTAATTCGGTTACCTTTTTGGATTTTTCGTTCGGCGGAAAAGTATGACTGCCGCGAAAGGTGTAATTGGTTGTTTTTGGAAAATCTTTCGCACATCAACATCCGACACAAGTTTGACTGTCAAAAGCCAACCTCGATGTCTAAGGTTCTATTTAACACAATGTTTGAACCTCCTACAAAAGGTGACCCACGACATGTCGCTTAAGCAGAACGAATGTGTTGAACCTTAATCTAGTTCCTACAGACTTCCAAATTGTCCGTATCCGAAACGGGATCACCGATTGAGCGGGGTGGCTGGGTCTGGGAAAACCGCAGCCAGAAGATCGCCACGAGGGCGAGGCGAGACGCGAACGGCGTACGAATGCGCGATTCGCGCTAACGATCCCTTTCAACGCATCTGCCCCTCGCGCGGAGTTCTCGCTTGTTTTGTTTATGCATGCCCACGTAAACACACACACACAGAGACTCGAAGAAAAGCCACCCAGCAGCGCGCGCGGTTGTGGTGCCATGCGTTCGCGTTTCGCGCCCCTCCAATGTCCCCTATCCTCAAGCAGCAAGCTCCCCGTTCATCGACGAACGCCAGCGCGCGGAGTTTGGTTGCGGGTACGAGATTTCATTTCGCAAACTCGAACACCGCGCGTGCAACCACACGCCAGCGACGTGACGCGCCTGTGGTGCGAACGAACGCCAGCGTGAGTCCGTGCAGACGGGGCGAGCGATAAGATGTTGGGGCTGTGTTGTGGCATGGCCCGGTCGGTCGGTGCTTGTTTATGCTGATGATGTTGCTGATGATGCTCATGATCGAGCACACGTCGCTGTCTCGTTTCCGGGGCCATCGTGCCCTCCCATCCACGTCTTCCACGTCCACGTCCGCGTCTTCTGGGATCGAGCGGTCGCCGAAGAAAATGCTAAAACAAACGACGTGTAATGTTTGCATTACTCATTCCTTAACGCGACCGAAAGAGGACCGATTTCCACCGACTCTCCCGTTCTCTCGGCCACATTCGTGTTGATCGTAGTCCGCGATCACGCTGTCATTTCCAAGGCTGGAACTGCGGCTGTGTCTTCATCATTCCTCCCGGGCGGGCACTGTCCTCCGCCACCACCACCACCACCACCCCCGTCGACAGTCGGTTGGCGTCCACCCCCGGGCGACCCCGGTTGGTCGATGAAAAATTAGCATCAAATCAACTGTGAAGAGAATAATGTACCCGCGCCGCGGTTCCCGGGTTTGGTGGACTATCACCGAGAGGGAGCGCCTAATGGTGGGTAGTTTCTCGAATAGCTGAAATCGGAATTCTTCACACACGAGGAGGTGGGTTTTGTGTTCTTTCCCTCGTTTTGTTTTCCCCGGCACTCTACGCGCCCGGTATTGCAGGCAATCAATAGTTTATTTTTCATCCCATGGCCAGAAGAATCAATCGTTCGAATCGAAAACCCGCCGCCTGCCTCGTCCACCAAACTTCTCTCGTACCCCTTCGCGATCACAAAGTTGTCATAATATTTGATCATAATTCTACGCCCTGGCTTTGGACACCGGTTTTTTCGGGATTCAACGGAGCGTCTGCGGCGCACGGGACAGTACTTTGAGGAATGCGTGAATGAGTTAATAAATGGGGATCATTTATCACCCCAAGAGAGGGAGGCAGAGAGAAAAGGGAGACAAGTTTGTAATTTAAGAAACCAATAACGAGAATTATGTATTGGAGAAAATTATGGAAATCAACACACACTCACACTCCAATATGGGACTGAACTGTTTTGAAACAGTCTTGTCCCAGAGTCAACGGACACGAAATGCGGTTGAGAGACAGTTTTCCAACCTGTTCAAGGTGCGTTTTGGGAACCGTAATGTCCAGACGCACACTACAATCGCCGTCAAGTAAAACTTTGCCGGTTAAAAAGGATATTAACGGCGGGGGTTCTGGAAATAAATTCCTGCCCTTGTTCTGTTATCCGGACTCCGTGGGGGCATGGGAAGTTAAACTGAGGCCAAACGATGCATGCCACGCTTGCAGAAAATCAGGGACGGTACTAGCCACGGGATTCGTCGGATGTAAAGGAGAGTCAGGGCAGTTTGCGAGTTAATGCATTTCCACTCACCATTCGTGGAGATGTACGAATTCGTCATCGTTCCGACGAGGTGTAAAATATGTTCCATGATCCTTGTGCAGCACCGAACCAGGTAGCGGGAAAGAAAACGGATACGTTACCCCTACCGCTCCCTGTACGGAGAGAAGGATCCGCGTACGTGTACGGGACACCGTCAGGATACTTCGCTGACCGGTTGACTGGCGACGCCTCGATTGTAATCCCGGGCTTTGGATTTTGCTGGTCCGTACACATATAGGGATGAACCCCACCGGGTTGGACCTCCGGCGGCTGACCTACGGTTTCTGGTCCGGTAGAGTAAATAAAACAAAACACTCCGTCTTGCCCCAAGCGAACGAATCACCGCGAGGAGTTTTGGAAGGGGACCAGAGGAAGAAGCCCTACCAGCCACAAATGAAATCAGATATCCTTTAAACGCTTCTCGGAAGTCTCGCGGGGGGCCGGGGTTAGAGAGGGAGAGGGCGACGGGGCGGCCTGGGTATGCCTTATGCTGCAATGTTCAACAAGCAGCGTGTCGTGTTTGAAAGACAGACATCAGACCAAATACATCTCACAGCTCGCGCATTCGTTGGGGTCTCTCTCTCCAGGCAGCCAACATGAACATGAACATAAACACCACGACGCCGCCGACGGCGAGAGAGATGTGTCGTGCGTTCCGTGCCCTCCCCAACCGCCCCCTCGGGGAAGATTCGTTCGTTGAGGAATCCCTCCTGGGTCCTGGGCCCCGATATGGTGGTGTAAGGCTCGGTGTGTTGCGTCGGAGCGACGCCACAGAACCGCAAGACCCGCCGGGCGGGCCCTCCTGCTGCGCGTAAAGTTGTTTGACTAAGTCCCGGTCCGGTCCCGGTGCGGCGACGTCAAGAGGGCCAACGCGAAAGACGCACGGGCAAAGAAGCAGCATTCCTCCGTCTCGCCGGGACTTGCATGCGTGTACAGGTTCTCGTTTCATTACGGGTTCCTTTTTTTCGGTTTTCGTCTGCAGCTTCAGTTCGCTTCTACACTACTGCTGCAGTCCAACAATATCCCATGGTGTTCCCGGTAGTGTCAGATTTGTTTTGTTTTGATTAAATATTCCTCTTGGTTCTTTTGCGTGTGTGTGTGTGTATTTCTTTCTCTTCTTATTCCTTGCGTCTTTGGCTTCGTTTGCGCACATGCAACTTTATTGCAATGTTGTAAATCTGCATCTTCGGAAATCGGAAACCCGGAGATCAGATCTGTTGGCAGCTTGCTGGTTACATGGTTAGTTACATGACTCAGAGTGTCAGTCGTCCAGGGGCCTTATCGAAACTATTGGAACACGTTAAATCAACTTTCATTGTTTGCGTCTTTGTTTCAGTTCGTTTCGGTTCGGTTGCTCAATAACGGAGAACCCTCAAGATATCTTATTGTAATGCCAAAAGGAGGCGCTTTTTAGCGTTGTGTCCGGTGGTTCGCTTACCAAAACTCGCTGTGACATAAAATATTTCGAGAGTGAAATAAATTACCCTGTCCCACGAGCGTGCTGGAGTTAATTTTCACTTCCTACGCATACAGCGTTTACGAACGGACGCGACATGTTATGATGAGATGGTTATAAATTGTAAAAAAATATCGTTATTGAAATTCTCGTATTCTGATACGGGATCGTACGGGGAGCATCGGTAAAGAAGTGGCGCACCACCATCACCCCAACGGTTCCCGGAAACGGTGTTGGCCGGCAACACAAGCCAGCAGGGGACCTTAAGTTTTCGGAAACCTGATCCCCGTCCCGGGGGAAAAAGGAAGAAAAATACAAGAGGCCAAAGAGAACGAAGCGTCCGCGCGCCCGAAGGTCGATCGTAAGGAGGATCGGGATTGCGGGCTGCAAGAATAAGAAGCCCCTATTCCATCTCGGCAACAACGGCAATAACCACCGAAACCGAGCAGCAGGGGAAAGAAAAAGATCAATTGCATCCACGACCCTGAGACTTGCGTGGGACCATCCCAGAATTTGGAATTCTACCGGCTACCTTTTTTTTTCTCTCCCTCTTCTTTGGTTGCAGGAGTAGGCCTCCCGAAAGTGCATCTTCACCGCACACATCTGGCGTTGTCTGTTGTTGGTTTTTTCCTACTTCAACTCGAACACGTTTCGCTGTGAACCCTGCCGGACTGCCGTGGTCACGGGTTCGGCGGAGCTTTTCGTGAGGTTCTGTCGTGAACGGACTGGAAGAAGACCCGCCACTACTAGCCGGTGCATTATCGAGAATCCACTTTCGAAATCCCCTTATCTAGTCGGTTGCATCTTCTGAATCGATGGCAAGGGACTCTCGGTGGTTATGTGTCGTTGGGTGGCAGCAGAAGAGGACACGACCCTGAGCGGGCCAAGACCTGCCGGCTTTACAAGTATTTCGTGAGCTCGTGATTACCACCGTGTCGCAGCAGTGTGCGGTTTCCTCGTGGTCGTGGTGGGCGAAAAGCAAACGTGCCTCGGGCACGCAGTGTCCACCCCGGGAGCGGAAAAACTGCCAGACTAATCGAATAGTTTATACGACGTCCTCCGGGTGTCCGACGACAACAACTTCGCTCCACCCCCGGGTCAACCCGGTTCGTGGTTAGGTAAAAATTGAAAAGATAAACAGTACATCATCGTGTCCGGTACATCGGCTGGTGTCTGGTCCAGTGCGACTTCGACCGGAGTGCCACTGGGTACGAGGGCAGCCTGTGTGCTGGAAAATGTGGACCCCCGCTGGCTAGAATGCCCGACAACACCCCGAGGCCGTAAGTGCTCGCTTGCAGTTGTCATATTTTTCGCAGTCTATTCCCCCGCGGTCATCTCTGTCCTCTTTCGACAGACGAGGCACGGTGGTGTCTCAATGGGATCGCATGTGAGGTATGAAGTCGGCGGGTAATAGGCTAAGGGACGGCGAGACATGGTTGGCGATTGGAAAGTGTTGATAATAGCTTTTCTACGCCAACATGGCGACGGGCACTGGGAGTCGGAGTCGTCGTTGTCGTCGGTGTTATATGCCCGGTGCCCGCTGGACCCGTTCGAAGTTCCTTACCTTTTGCACCTTGGTATCATAGCCCCGCGGGGGACGGGGACGGTCGTCGTAGCCTTCTTCGCATCGTTACCCGGAAGCCCACCCGCTGGTATTCTGTGAGACATGATCGTTGTCCCTTTTGCCCCGATGGTTCGAATGAGATTCGGCATGGAAGACGGCAAGAACGGCGGGAGTGGAGTGCCGTCTATACGAGGGACGGGCCCAAGGCAATGCTTCATCCCGAAGACGAAACGCCCGGGGAAACGCAATGGACGACATTTTCTGTCCAAGTTGTCACACGAATCTGGTGTTTTTGGCGACGACGACGACGACGACGACGCTTCGTTACCACGTTAATTAACCACGTTTGTTGGGTCCCTCCTTCTGCGTCCGTTCGTCGTCCGCCGGTTTTCTGCGACTCGGTTCGTTAGCTCTCGTCGAGCGTGAGCTACATTGCGACTCCTCCAGAGGTCATTAACGCTCGCGACGCCCAAGCTGTGAGCTATCGAATTTCAGAGATCGCTCAAAATAAAACTAAAACATGTTCCGCGCCCTCAACGCGCGCGGGAGTGAAGCAGGTTTGGTCCTTGCACCCCCCGCCACGGTGGCGCATGTTGTTTGTAAGTTACAAGGGCACGAAGAAGCGATGTTCTTTTCAGTGTTCGCCGAAGGACGTACTGACCAACCAACTGGCCGAATAAGGTCCTTACGACCCTTTTCCGGCCGCTCTTGTGAAAACATCGTCGTCGGTAGTTCTTTAGTCAAATCGAGACTCCGATGGAGATTCACAACCTTTTCGTGGCGGCGTTTTTTTTGTTTTGTTGTTGTTGTTGTTTTTAACTCCAAATTAATTGGGATGGCGAGAAAAGTTTCCCGAGTCTTGTTTAAACTTTAAACTCAAGGAACGGGGAAAGTGTGTCCTTATAAACTCCACGCGGTGCTCCAGGTTGGTAGTCGAGGACCAACGCAATCAAGTCTAATCTGTAAACAATCGACCCGAAACGCCGAAGAAGAACTTGTCACTCAGCCCAGCCGGGCCTTGCAGTCCCTTGTTCACCTTAAACCCGGTGATCCAGGAATCACACTCTCTACGCTTCCTCCCTGTTGGCCATAGCCAGTGGTAGTTGGTAGATGGCAGACTAATCGAAAAAGTTTGCTCCTTCTTGAATCAGTTCGGAGTGTTCTATGTAAGCGTTTTGAAAAACAACAATCAATAGGGAAAGCAAAAAAATAAAAGGGAAAACCCGCAGATGGTTGCCCATGACAAGAAAAGTCAGCATAAAACTCTTCCGGTACCTTTGGAGCGCGCAGAAGGACCACAAACCTGGTCCCTGAAACGGTGTGTCAGTGGTAGAGAAAAAGACAAGGAAAATCCTATTTCGCCCACCTTAACCAAGGATAACATTTTGCTCACCGAAAACCCCACCGCCCGCCCACCACCAAACGGGAGGGAAAGTATTTCCAAAAGAAATTATCCCCATCGTCTATCGCTCGCGTCCGTCCGTCCTGGCTTATAACCGCTTCGGGGCGGCCAAAGAAAACACCCGTCTTGGGTAAAGGGGAAAATGCTATAGGCCAAGGGTGGGCGTTCGTGCGAGGCACCTGGCCAAGTTGCTGCTAAATGGCAGAATGATAATGAAAGCAATCACTGCTCCCGCTGCAGCACATCCCCTGACCGCCATCGTCGTATCCTTGCAAAAAAAAAGGGATCGGGTGAAGTTGATTGATTCCGTGAAGGCATCGAGGGAGAAAAATGATTTCCGTTCCGTTCCTCGAACGAGAAAAACACCTACGTAGGGAAATGGGAGGAAATTACGAAGCGAAGGATGAATCGGTACATAATTCGAGTAGGGATGGAAAAACCTTCAGAACCTTTTGCCTGCGGTTCGACATTTTCCTCTCCGGTGAACAATGGGGACAAAGTTTTTGCGCTAAACGGCTCGAAATTGTTTTTAGCAACTAATGTTTTATGCTATGACTTCGAAAACTGTAGTAAAGCAATTTCATCAAGCATTTCTTTTGTGGCCATTCCCATTCCTTGTACACCGGTAGGTTTTCTGAGTCTGTCCGTCCAGTGCGCTGTGCTGGTTTATGTTTTACTGTTATTCGCACACGGTGAACGTTATTAAAACTTTGGGAAATTAAAACCAGAAAAACAAACCTGCTCCAGTTTGATCCCAGATGTTCCGATCCGTGTACCAGGCTAATACATAATGTAGTTGGCTGGCCACTTGGAAAAAGAAAGCATTCAAATACTGAGAGTATATTTCTCAAACGTGTAATAAATTCCCAGCCACCATCAATTCCGACTCGTTGTTTTTCCACGCAATGACCGCGGGTCCATTTCTTATGGTACGCTTTCGAATTCAATTACGAATTCCCAACCACCTTTATCAAATAAGCGCGCAGGGCAATCCCGAAATCTTTATTTATGTGACACCAAACTAATTAATCTTTTTCTACTCTCTCTCTCTCTCTCTCTCTTTCTTTCTCTTCCTTCTGCCATTAACTTGGTTTTATTCCGCAGGTAGGTTGGTTTCCAGCACAGTTCGTCTCTCTGACAAGCGATGGAGTAAATACGACAGTGTATACGGCCAGTTTCCGACCCCAGCATCCAGTCCGACCGGCCCTAAAGTATGTGTTTCTGGTGTTTCTACTGCACACATTGACGCAAAAAAAAAAAAAGATTGCAACCCAACTTCCGTCGACTTCCGTTACATTTCCCTCTTTGTCGCCATGTACTTCCAGAGCCAGAACTATAGAGTACTACTTTCCGACCAGGGTGGACATTCTATCTTGGACCGCCAATGCCAATCCACATCTGCTCTGCTGGCGTGTGTGTCGTTGTGGTCGGTCGTGTTAATGTCGTCCCACTCTCGGCAATGGCAAGCTGTCACAGCAGAAGGCTCGATCGTAAATTAAATTCCCCGCCCCAGCTTGATGCCATAATATACTATACTCCTTGCAAATTGAGAGCAAAAATCGTGCATCTTCCTCCAGGGTGGTCGGTCGCTGCTTGTGAGAATTGACATTATTCCCGTTTTGTCCCCCGCATGATGGCGCCTGGGGCAGATTCCAATTTTCGATGTATGGCTGAGTGATGGATGATTTTTGGTGCGTTCACGAAACTTTAATGATCGAAAAGAAAATGGTTTTATTTTCAAGTACTCATATGGAACTAGAGATTATGAACCAGTTTGATTTTCTAAATTTTATGTCCCAACCCCCCCAGCGGCTGATGCACGTCCAACATTGCACAGATTAAAAAGGATAGTGCATAAAATTGCTTGCCAGCCAACCACGAGAGCCCAGTTTTCGGGTCACAGCATGCCACATTTCTCACTTGCTTCATTATTACCATTTTGGCAGGCCTCTGCTCTTCCCGCGAAACTGCAATCTGTGTTCGCTGCCTCGTATCAAAAATGGCCCGACGAACGCTAAAAAGATGAAGCTCAACTAGGGGGAGGAGTGTTGTGGGCACGGAAGAGGGGGAGCCGTTTTTGCGACGTTTTTGAAAATAAATGGCAACCACTTGAACTGGCAACAGCAGCAACTGCAGCAGCTGAGGTATGGACGAAGCTTTAAAGGGGGGGAAAAAAAAGAAACGTTCGGTTTGGTCTTATGGCCGCCTGGCCTGATACCACATGTCTGGAGCCGATGGAGAAGACAAGCTCCACTTCATCATCGTGCAACAACTGAACAAGGAGAACATTAAAAATGCAAAATATCAACTTTACCGTAGAACGCAGAAAATGACGATGAAAATGGTCCGAAGGAGGTTTTGGTGGTGGCTCCGCGGAAAAAAAGGGCCATCGAGCATCGCATCTCGGCATTCTCGTGTCTTGCCATCGTGCGGCAATACGGCGCGTGGTCGTTGTGGGCCGCCCCGTGCGTAGGAAAGGGAACAATATACGTAGGGACATCGCCAGCGCCCGATCTTGTTGCGACCTTCCAATTGAAGGGGCAGTGGTACGGGGATAAGTAATGAGCTGCACGGAAGCCGGTTGCATGTATAAATAAATTGTCATAAATAATTAAAATTTATTTATTTCACTTGCTCCGGTTTAGGGTCCGCTTTATTCCGGTATGTTTTCTTTTTTCAACCCCGAGGGGGGAAGAGAATTTTCCCAGAAGTTCCCCGTAGGCTTGGAAGGTATTACGTGGAAATGATTGTCGGTCCCACGGTGAGAATGACGATCACTTCTGCGATCGATTATTGTGGCCGGCTTGGATGACGAAGGGATCTAGTAATGTTAGAATATATTACCGTGCATTGCTGTACAGAGTTGATGGCCTAACTCATTTAGAAAAACGGGAAATTGATCATGAGTTTATGTTTCGATTACTCGAGATTCGATAGAATAACTTCTATTATATAATTACAACGCACGAATAAATAAAATGCGAGCATAAGTTCTTGACTAAAATTTTAAAGTACTTCTGCATCTCAGAAAAAAAATGCATCCATCATCCATTGAATGCGCCGAACGACCTGGCCGTCGCCATCCTATCTTCTGGAAATCTTTCCGTCGCAATAGGGGAAATTTTGCACTTGGAACAATTGAAAGCCGTCAACCATGAAGGTGCCAAAAATGAGTGAAGTGCTCCCGTGATTGTGTGAGTCGTCGCGACCACGGGGGTTGTGCGGGGCATAATCATAAAAAAGGTGGGAAGGCATAATCATAAGCTGCACAAACAAACACACACCTCCGGAGTATTAATATCTGCCCTTGCCGCGACCGGCCGGCACCATTATGCAGCGAGGGGGGCGGTTCGGTTCGGTTGCGCTAGCTGAACTTGTGCCAGACTTCTTTGCACCACATAATGCCCATTATTCGCACATTATGCACCCCCCCGACCTGCCGTCCTGCTTTTTTCCGGGATTAAAAGCGGAATTATAATGGACACTGTGTCAGCTAGACAGGTTTTCCACGTTCCTGTTTTTAAGGTCTCTGCCGTAGCTGTGGCTGCTGTGGAAGCAACAATCAGGATGTGTTTTAATGCATGGAACTGGTTATTTGGATTTAATGGCCTTTCTGGGAAATCGGAGTCATAGCCACATTCTCCCATGATCCGCAGAGGGATCTATTTTAAAGCAAATGGAACGTTTGGCGAACGTTTCTTAGTCTATTTTGCAAAATGAAGGTTATAAAAGAGACGAATGGCCACATTTTCCGGGGAGCACATTTAAACCCAAGGTGATTACATTTCATACACCGCGAGGAATGAAAAGTTGTATATTTCATCAGTGGATGACTGATTTCATTACGACCCCTTACAATTTATGCTGGGTCCTGGCGGGGGGAGATCCATCAGAAACCAATAACGCATCACTGAGCCGATGCCTCATTGATTCCTTTAGAGGTTTTTCTTCTTCTAATATTTTCCCAGATTTCCCAAACGATGCAAGTAGTCCTCCCTCTTGATGGGAAAGACAGTTTCCGGCCCGGCGAGTTTATTTATGACGACAATAAGTAGCTTCTGACACTAATGATCATTCCAGCCCCCGTTGGTGGTGCGTCTCCACCGTCGTCTTCGTCGTCGTCGCGATGTTGGTGTTGAACGGTTTTCCCCCCGCTGGGGCCGAGGTGCGTAATTTTCCGCACCGGAGCTGAAACGAATAAAAAAAAAAAACACGCCCGGAGATACTTTTTTGACGGGTTTTATTATTTGACGCGACCCCTCCGCGGCGAAGGAAGAAACGCCCACGAAGTTTTCCGGCTCGGATGAGGATCGTCTTTTCCGCAGACAACGATCATCGTGTGGCCGTGTTGCGCGGTTGAAGTAGAACGCAATGGATGGTGGCCTGGAAATTTATGTCGATCCCTGGAATCGAAGCGAAATAAAGTAATGAAGTAAGTGACACTTTCGCGGTCGGGGCGCAAACGTGAACCACCACCACATGGCACCGTTTCAGGGACGCCCATCGCCCGGATGGGTAGGTTAAGTCAATACGAGTAAGTCTCCGATCCATCAGCACCATATGGGCTGACATTCGCTGCCCCAGGGCAGATCGGCAACGTAAGACATTTGACACCCAGATGAGGGTGTGCTGGGTTGGGTGTCTTTCAGCCTTCGAAATTTAGTTTTAGGATCACTTTTATTTTTGTTTTATTTCGCGATGCCTCGTGACAAAAGCGAAAGTGACAACTAGGCACCCCAATTGGCAGTGCCGTGCCAACGTCATCCGTTGTCCATCCGTTGTGGCATCTGTTTTCCAAATTCATGGTCCGTTTTTTTCTTCTTCTGTTTTACTCCAGAACACATGAAACACGACACAAACACTCGCCGTCCCCTGTCGGTAGTAACTGCTAGAAACTCAATCTGGATTGTCAATCATATTTATAATCCTAGAAACCCCGCTCCACGTGTTGGGATTGGTGGGTGTACACATTCATCGTGGTGTAGGTTCCCGTTCTGCCCTCCGATGGCCATGTAATGTATGTACCCTGAAGAAAGGGAACTCTGCCTACGGGACTAGAGCACTCCGGCTTGTTTACCGAACGCCATCTCCGCCCGACGGCATTCGATTTCCTCCCAACGCCCGGGAGTTCCGATCGTGTTTTCCCAATTTGGAAATAGATTACAACCCGACGTGGTCATCAGTCCGTCGACGGCCTCTGCTACTGGCGGTGCCCCCCGACACTGATGCTTCACATCCGCTGCCGAAGAAGTCGGCGATTCGATTTCCGGTGACACATGACGTGAAGTTCCCGGGTTTCCCGCAGAGTGCCGGCTCTATCGTCGCCACCCCCCCATCCCCCCGGAACACATGGGGTGCGGTGGGCTGCTACGGACATGTGTTTGTTATTGATTGTTTCGGGTGGAAATTAAGATTTTAATAGTGTTTATCTAGCAGTTCCACAAACAGTTTTCACTTTTATTTGTCTTCTTCCTTGCTGTCAAATCTTCTCGAATCGCAGTCATACCCCAGCCGTCGCCGTCATCTCCGATAGGATTCCATCCTCGGTTGGTCCTCTTGGAGTGCAGTTCCTACCGCCACACTCGTGTTTATTTGCTGCACATATTCTTTGCCCCATTCCTTCCCGTTCCGGGTGGCTTCACTTTCTTCCGCGTCGGGGGAAAGACGGAAATGCAAATTGTGTTCTGTCACTGTCACTCGGCGGCGACTCCCCGACAGATCGCTCGTTGTTGATCGCATGTTCGGCCCCTATCGTGTTGTTGCTGCATTATCCGACGTTGCGATCTTCTCGATCCGGTGTAAAGTGCAGCTATTGAGTTTCCCTTATCGCGGGTTTACACTGGCCTCAAACCACCGGCCACTTTCTGTCCAAACGGAAGCGCAGTTAAGAAAGGTATATCGATGTCGACAAATAAGAACGCGCATCGAACGGTGTCAATATTGGCGCAACTTGGGCCGGTTTGCCGTGCCCTGCAAATGGCTGATTCTTCGTTCTACCACCAACACCATTGGCAATCATTGGATTTTCTCCACATTGCACTAGTGTGTGCACACTAGTTCGACTCCATTAGAGGCCACTTGTGCAGGCGGACAACAATATTGTTCTTTGCAGTTCGGCACTTTTGCTATCTTTTGGCAGTGGCAGTGGGCTGAGTGGGTGAGAAGGAGGATGAGGTTAATGGGCCTAATATCGCAGTTTACCGAATCAGCTTCTCGTCGGACGAACTTAGGAAAGAGATTAGGAACATGAAAAATACACTCCAAGGACGACGCAGGTGGCTGGGCGGGCAAACGTCCATCGTCCCGTCGTGACCAGTGTGTTTTCACACAGGATGCGGACCCCGCACCATCTGGGAGCAATTCCCCAACAACACCGCCCCCCCCCACTTCCCCCCTCCCCCCACATAGGTCCAGGTCATTCAGGCACGGCGCGGAAAATTGGTGTTGAAAAGCCAGAAATTATTATTAATTACCATCTGTCGTTAAGAGCTGTGGACTGTGGACTCGACCGGCGGATTCGACCGCTTCTTCTCACCACTGGCCTGCTGTTGTGGGGTGCGAATAATTTCTGCCCCCGGTCCGTGCCCGCCGGTACCAGTTTCTGCTGGTGTTACGCTTTGGCGTGGCGTGGCGCACACGCACAGGATAAAGCAGTGAAGGAAAACATTCCGTTCAATATTTTCACGCGATGTCAATCATCGCCCCGAGCAGGCAGCAGAAGCAGCATCACTCGGTACGTCACTCGGTGTTTTTTTTTGTTTTTTTTTTTGGTTCGTTCGTTTTCCCTCTCCCGCCAAACAACGACAGGGGGATGCCACATCCGTTTTTTTTTCTTCTCTTGCTTGTGGCACCATTTGGTTTCATTTGGTATTGTGCGTCGGATGTGGAAAAAGCTGGAGCAACGACGCCAGCAATGCATTAAATGGTGAAACAAAAAAGGTTAAACCTGGAAAAAGTAAAACAGTGAAAATACACCACCAATGGCAAACAGCACGTGCATTATTCGATACGCCCCACCGGTCGGCGAGAGCGAGTCGTGATGAGTAACAGAGGGGAAAAACCACAACGAGATGGTGGAAAACAAAACAGAAAAAAATCTATTGGAGAATAAAAATAAACAGTGTCTGTCGGTTGGTCTCTCTAGCGGGTTGCTGATGCTGCCGCCGTTGCAGGAATGCTGGGCCGAGAATACATATTTAAACAGACCCCGTATAGAGCCGATTGTAGCATGATGATTGAGGCCACGGTGGCGGTGTGGCGGCTAAGATAGCGGCAGATTCTACCCACGTGTGTGTGTGTGTCGATTGCCGGCAATCCAGAGTAAACCCCCTTGGAAATCTTGTGTGTTTTGTCTGGTTGGTGTGTCACTGGTGGGGTAACGGGTGACACACATTGACGTACGTGACGTAGGACGTACTCAGTAGCCTTCGTGAGTTTCAGGTTCAGCTCATCCGACATCATGTCACTTGTTTAACAATGTTAAATCTCTCTCTATCTCTCGGTACGAAATGGGAAAGGATGATCGTTCCAAAAGCCATAAACACCAGGACTGGATTTGTGGCAAAAGTGATAAAGATGCCCATAGCTTCTCGATTACGGACTCGCGTGGCAACTGCTTGGGACTGTGGGACTCGAACCTCCATAATCAAAACCTTGACTTTTTGGTGGGACGACAGGCGGGTTGGGATGTGTTGTTTTTCGACCCACCGCAGCGAACAACAGTGAACTGTCAAAATTTGCACCTCACGATGTTCGAATTTGCTAACGGAGGCGTGAACGAAATTAATGTCGCAGCCTTTACACGGAGGGACACACAACAACTAAATACAACACTCTCGGGACGATCGCACACGACGTTGACCGCGGTTGAGAAGGCGGTGGGCTTTTTCTTCTTCTTCTTCTCGTTCCCGAAGGAAATCGCGCAAGCAAGCTGCTTACTTGTTTGTGCCCTGAACGGGAGGGAAGGCCCACCAGGTACTAAGTACACTCTGGCCACCATAGTTAGGAGAGGCGAAAGATTTTCGGTTTTTTCGGTTCGCATTTCGATTGTTGTTTTGTCTCTTTACTTTCTACCCACATTTCTATAAATGTGTTCTTTCTATCTCTCTCTTTTTGGCTTGTGGGCGTCAATATTGACCATCCAACACATATTCCAAAACGGGTGCGCTGTGTGCTTTCCCGAAACATATTGGTCTGCATCGATTGCACGTTCATGTTTCTGTGTGCCCTGTGTGGGACGGACGCATCGAGATGCGAAGGTAATGCATTCCTATTACTAGGCTCTCAATGGGAAGAGCAAAATATGCTGCAGGAGGTGGGTGGTAATGCGGAGGGGAAAATCACTGGAGGGGAAAAAAGCGATCGAGGCCATACACTAAGCGAGTATTCTAGTTATGCTAAAAAGAAACTCTTGACATATGTGATATCGCTGTCTCCCCCGGGACGATTGTTTTGAGTCCTGTACAGATCGGTTTGCATTTCATTTGGAGCATTCATTTTTCCGGGGCCTGCTTCGTATGGAAGAAAAATCTAGTAGGCGAAAGATCGCACGATAGATTTGCAAAATAAAGCAGTGCGTCCATTCGCAGACGATGAAATCGATTCCGTTCGTCCGCCGGGTGGAAATATGGTTAATCGGTTTCGCATTTCCCGTCATGAATTGGAACTGACCTCGGTGGTTTTTCGATTCCGGTTTATCTTCCGAAAAAAAGAACTGGCTGTTTATGTGGCGAGCGGTGATATCAACTTCTATTTAAAGATCTATCAAAAAACATTCCACAATCGGAGGTCGTCTAATGTAATTTGCAGAATAGAACGAACTCGTACAACACTACGGCAGAATGGACAAACCTTCGATTTCTGGATGCGGCCCCGACTGTATGTATCCGGAGCACTAGAGCATACTTGGAACCAGAAGTAGTCGAACGTGGTCGATTGGAAGTCAATTGATTCGAATTGATTCAAATTTACTGTCGACCAAACGGAGCTGAACCGAGGTGGACCAACGTCCGACCGCCGTTACTGAGTTCTACGGGGGATGGAAGCGATTGCTCAGATTGCTGTCAAAATATTTATTGAACATCAACACCACCAGCGGGACCGACCGCCGGTTCTCGGATTGCGGATGATGGCCGATTTTAAACGGGACCGTAGTGTGATGGTCCTCGTCATAAACGCCGTTTCCAATCCGCCGAGGGAACGCTCTCATCGTGGAGTTGGTGGCTGTGGTGTAAAGCGACAACAAACAGAACAGAGGCAACAAATTTCCTTTCGCGTCGTAGTCGGCCCCACTTATTGCGCCCCGCCTCCGTTCCCCGCGCACGGGAAATTACCCCATAGTTTTAAATTAATCGAGCATCATCATCGAGGGACCCCGACGGGGAGGCGACGACGGACTTGCGCGAATGCAAAATACCACCCTCTGCCCACGCGGCCCAAGTGGAACGATCGGCAAACGATCGACCGATCGATCGGAGGACGGACGAACGAACGAACGAACGAACGAACGAACGTGCGGGCCACGATGTGAAATCGCTTAAGTAATTGATTGGAAAATAAATATAAACACATGACATATTCGTCGCACGGCCGTCCTCCATTCCAACCCCTGCCGCCTGCTCCAGTAGAACGGGATGATCCGTAATGATGTGACGTCCCACGTCCCACAACGCGGCAACTGTTCATCGATGGGTGGTGCATAGTAGGTACCTAAAAGGCCACGAGAGACCCCGATGGATTGCTCTCCTCCTCCCCATCGAACACGAAGCGCCCCACAATGAAGCATAAATTTATAAACTTATAAATTAAAATGCAAATAATCGACACAGAGCACCGGTTGAATGGAGATTTATTGACCTGCAGCGAAGGGAGAGTGGCGTGCGATGATGTGGACATTGAAGTGCAACGTACTTATTTTCATTTTTTTATTTTTCACTTGCCCCTTTCTTTACTTTACACAAAACTGTCCCATAAATAACGGAGAAAGGGTGCACCTAGACGGAGCGGGGCGTGGGGATGTGGCCTGTGTGGTGGAATGGCCAATTGGGACTGCAAGTATGTAAATGAAGCCGGAGTGAGGTGGTGGGAGGGTTAAAAAAGGGGAGCGCAATCCTCCGCAATCCAAAGCCAAACCGAGGGAGGGGGTCTCAAGAAAAAAAAAACTTTAATAAGCAAGAAGTACCCTTGGGTGAGATATCGAACCACGTTTTTTTCTTTTTTCTTATTGTTTTCTTATAAACAGGTTGTCAGCGCGAGGACTCAGTGGGCTGGTGGCTGGCAGGCTGTGGGTAGGAATCAATAAATTTGTATAACAACAAGCGCCTTTGCGTTCGAGACTTGCGCATGGGTGTTTGCGTTTGCATACGCAATCTCAGCCTGAGGAGATTGCCATCATGTTATGGTGTTGAAACCGCCCCAAGTTTTACTAAGCTGGTGTTCCCATAACCACGATCAGTTGTGGTCCTTACTCGGTCCTAGTAGGCCAAAACTATATCGTAAAAGATATTTGACTACAGTTTTAATTATTGTATTACGTTTAAAGCTTTTAAATGATAGGGACCTCGAAATCGATACGACAAAATCCTAAATGGACCACACGGCATTAAATCATACACTAAATTATTCCCATCCCGCCCTCCGACCGGCAGCAGCCGCAAGACTGGAAGGGGTAAACGCTTCATAGCCCACACAGCCCTTCCACCGAATGCGCCGTCCTCTTCTATAAGCAGTCCCTGCGCCCGTGTGTCCCATCCATCGATACTGTACTGTACATGCGAGTTCATCTGCGGTGCGTATAATGTAGTGACCCTTTCGGTTTCACTTCGGCAGTATTCTGCACTCGTACCAACGGTTCGTACCGTACTGTAGACTAATTTAATTCTATACTTGGGACACGGGTAATGTAAACGCTATGGCGGATGTCCTCGCTTTCCCATGTGTGTTCGCCTTCCGGAGGACGGTTTCCATTTTTTCTCTTCGGGGTTTTGTTTTTTTTTTTGTTACCACAATGCTCTGGATATTACATTACTTTCCGGTCACTCCGGCCATTAGCCCCGATGGGCGGCGACTCGGAAAACAACCGGGGGTAGGGTTTTATTTGGTAATTAAAACACAATTACCGATGGATATTTTGGTTTTTGGCCGCTGGAAAATCGGGGAAATGCCAACTGGTAATGGTGAATCAATGTTTGTGGAATAATTGAATAAAAGTGTCTGCGGTTGGTCGATTTTTTTTTTGTGACGTACATATTCATGTGACCAGGATGTTTATTTTTACGATGTATTTCGAGGTTGTTTCGAAGCACACACAGGTTCAAATTAATTCAGAATAAATGTGAGTTGACCTCTTTCAAAAATTGTAATTTTTTAACACAAAACCTTCCGGGCCATAAACCAAGGATAGTGCAGAAAATTACATTCCCCATAAAACGTATAAAAGTAGTGTGGTGAAATTTTAGTGCAACGACTCACAGACCATTATGAGTCTACGGAACAATCTTCTTTAAGCATAGGGTGCAGGAGCCAGCGTTCGGGAGCCGGCCAGCGTAGTGTGCACTGTCTGTGTACACTGGAAACATGTTTTCTGCAGCCGGCCTGCATAATATGAAGACTACGAAACGAACGGGGAGGAGTCCGCGTTGCACGCGCACTTTTTAGAGAGCGGTTGTTTGTTTGCCCCTATGTTTACTTCACTGTCTCTAGAACTAGCGAGAAACCTCCTTCTCCTCCACCGGGGGCGCGGTTCTGTCGTTGTGTTTGCCCGCCGCAGAGGAAGAGAGGTGCAAGTAATGCTTTCTTTCCGGCGTATCGGACCTCGGACTCCCCGGGTAGCGACCGGTTGACAGGGATTGGGGACGAGGAGCAGGTTTCATCATTTCGAACTGCATCTTCGCTTCCTTACACAACCCGGTAGTAGTAGCGGCATCTGGTTTGATTTTGACAACTCTCCCTTCTTCTTCTTCTTCTTCGTGCTCCTGTTCTTGTCCCGGGAACCCGGGAAGGCGCAAGTGCATCGGCTGCAAAGACAAACACCAGCGGGGATGCTGCTGCTGCTGCTGTTGGCGAGCGCGCGCGCACCTTACCCGAAACCGAGCACGGGAACGAAGGAAAAACGGGGGATTCGATAAAAATAGTTTACAGATAATAAAATTTTATGTTCTTCACCGTCTTGTACTTGCCGGCCCGCGGTGGAGAGAGTAGACTTGCCTAGACGGTACACATCGGACTTACTGAAATCTAGGAGGAAGTTACCGTACATCGACACCGTGGTGCGCACCGCCCGGGGTCCATGCTGCGACCCGAGAGCTGGAGGGAACCTGAAACTCTTGCCGTGGGTTAAAGTTTCGCTTTCCCCCCCCACCCATTTCTCTCCCCGCTAGATCACCGGATGGACATGTGTGTGTGTGTGTGTGTGTGTGTGTGTGTGTGTCCGGGATATGTGCGCTCTGGGCTTGACTACACCTGAACCGACCAGACGAGTGACAGACATGTGGCCCTACGGTGGCAACGAACGAGTCCCTCAGTGAAGGGACGGGTTGGTGGACATTATTGATCACTTCCTGCCCATACTTGTGACGAAACGAAACGACGATCGCTACCGGGCGAGCTGGGATCACTTTTCACCCCTAGAGGTGGTCTCTCTTATCGCAAACGAATAAAATTATCTTCGACACGCGTCGGCAAGTGAAGTATGATTACGAAAGGAAGGCCGTAGGACCTTCATCAACTGGTTGGTTAATCGTGGCGTGATTTCCACGAACAACTTGGGACATGTCGTTCATAGGAGCAAGAAGTTTAACCCCCTTTTATTGTACGAATGGTTGGTTTAGAGGTTAACCGTGTTCAACATGTAAAGGACATGATGTGGGCTTATGAGGGAACTCTCGTTCATCATAACAACGATGGGATTTAGCGAACAGCTTCGAGCAAAAAAAAAAAAAACAGATGGCAAAAAAGGCCAACAGATAAAGTGTCACCGGAAGATTGGGCGTAAAACGGAAGCTCATGAGTAGGTGGGAAAAAAGTACGGTAGCTCTGGGATATGGAACTGTGTTTGCGTGGAACCGTGGACACAATTCCCATCGGTAGAACACTGTCACATTCTGCGACTGTCATTCCATTTTTTTCCCCGGGGGGGTTGAAATGAAAACACACAACCATGACAGGCCGGAAGTCCACGTTGACACCGTCGACACCGACGACACCAACACCTATGGTTCTGTTTTGACGCGGGAATGAACCTCGCCGTGGCACAGAGTCGGCAGACAAAACCCACCAGCACGCTTGACATTTGTTTGGCGGAACAACATGCTGTGTGCAGAAATCTTCCACATGATTAGATTACCACAGATCGAGCCCGGTGGAAAAGGACTCGCAGAAAACACGGGATAACCAACACCAAGTGTCAACCTTTACCCCGGCGCCCCCACTGTTGGGAGTGAAGGGACCTCAGAACCACACAGATCGAATGAACGGACGATGCTGCGGCTGCCTACATCGATACCCGTACTTGAAAAATGGCGGAAAAAGGGACGGACGGACGGACAGACAAACAGGAAGAAGAAGAAAAAACGATTATTTGCCCAACCATTGGGAGGCTCTGAAACACGATACCGGCACCGTAACCGAACGCCAGGGGCGTTTTTGCTGCGAAACCGCCAGTCTTTGAGTGTGCCCCCCTCTCAAAGTCCTGTGCGACACTTCTTCTTGCGTACTCGTTCGAAAGAAGCGATAGCGCATCGGTGTCCCCTGCTAGTTGGTGTCCCTGCCTAACACCTCCTGCGTTATGCGAAGGTGGCGAAGACTGGCCGAGGGGCGAAACCGACTTGTGTAATAATTTTAACACCTTCCAAACACTTTGCCGGTAAGCGGTGTGGTCGGCCCGTACCAGACCCGGCATTGTCTTCGGACTCGTCCGCAGAAGCCTTACAAACACGGGGCTTGTCTTGGGAGAATCTCGATTCCAGACTCGATTTTGTCAAACGGAGAAATGATCAACCCAAGGCCTTACGGGAGCCTCGTCCTTCGAAGAAGCACACATTGACACCCTGTTCTACACGTCCTTACGGTTTCGCACTTTCCCCAATGGGGAGACCAGCACTGCTGGTGAGACCGCATCATTTACGCATCCAACCATTCTAGCGTTTAATCGAAATAGGTCCTCTGCGACTCCTCCTGTGCGAAGGACCTCTCGCCTCGGCTTGATGTAAACTCCGGTAGGTTGTCTTCCGAAGCGATGTATCCCTGTTACCAGTGTGTGTGTGTGTGTGTGTGTGGGCATGTCATCGGAACAGGCCTCCTGTATACCTCCCAGTTGTTGTCTCGTTTGTCTTTTGCTCATTTGCACCATTCCCCGAGAGAAAATGCACCGACAGTTTAACAGACAGACATGGTGTCCGGACTGTACAGACCCGGGACGGGTAACGGACCGAGGGTGGACCGAGTATGGGAAATTGAACGGATGTGGTGCAAAGTGCATCATTGTCATGGGGGGACAGTAGCGGAAAGCAAGCGTTCGCAGTTCGCAGCAGTCAATCGGGATATGGTACGCGACCGATTCAATCTATTTCACGCCACGCCACAGGGCGATGCTACTTATTTATGGTCCATTGGTGCGAACGGGGCAATTACTTCGATTCCAATGGCCAAAGCCGTGGATGTGTGGAACATTCTCATTTGCATGCTGTGCTCGGAGTTTGAAGAGAGAACTAACGAGACACAGACGGGACGGTGGACGAACTTCATTTAGAAGTTTAGAGTCCTCTCACCCCTGACCAGGACGAATCCGTCTCTTTGCAATAACTGTACATATAAATTGGAAAAGTCTAAGTCTAGTGCGAATTTTCCAACTGTTTTGTATTATTTTACTGGAACAGAACTTGTAGGAAGTCCACGACTGTTTTCGAGTCCTCTAGGAAAAAAACTTTATTATCTCTCGCATGTCCCACACATTCCGACGGACTGAATGTAGGTCTAATTATAGAACATCAGCATAAACGAACGACCGTTCTATTTATTCGACAAAACCGCTCCCTGAGAAAACCGTCAACCATAGTAGGCCGGAAGGTTGTTGTTCCCGTTGGAGTTTGTTTGTTCGTCTGTCTACGTAATCCGTAATCTGTCTCATTAAACGGTAGTATAATTGTTTCTAACCAGCGTTCCGTTTCTCTTCTCTCCTCCGACAGATTTCATCGATAGTATAGTTGCCGAGAATTCACCTTCGACCACAAGACCAAGGTCCAAACGGTTTTTATCGCGTGTACACCGCAGCGTCTACCATATGTCGTTAGTACGATGACGTCCGACGACACGATGAAGATAATCTAACTGAGAAACGAAGAACGTATTTATCACGGCAGCCCTTCGACACCTACCACGGGCAGGTGAGCGCATTTGCGAGTCAAGTGCCAGTGAAGAGGTCATCATCAAGAGGAGCGAGGGCGCATTATAAACAGAGGGTCACAATCGAAGGAAACAAACGCGCGACGACGTGTTTGAGTACAACACTTTTGCACACGATGATGCCGGAACGAAGTAAACCTAACGGGCAACGGCGGAGCAAGAGTAGACTTCCCAGTCTAGGTGTGCCCGCAATGTACGTGCTGGTGTTGATGATGCTGCTGGCCAGCGGACGGTGGGCAGAGGGTAGCTACCATTCCGGTGTCAGCCCGATGCCGCACGTCCCCGCCGTACCGAAGGATCCGAACTCGCGCTGCGAAGAGATAACCATCCCGATGTGTCGCGGCATCGGCTACAATCTGACCTCGTTCCCGAACGAGATGAACCACGAAACGCAGGAGGAGGCCGGCCTGGAGGTGCACCAGTTTTGGCCACTGGTCGAGATCAAGTGCTCGCCCGATCTGAAGTTCTTCCTGTGCTCGATGTACACGCCGATCTGCATCGAGGACTACCACAAGCCGCTGCCGGTCTGTCGGAGCGTTTGCGAGCGGGCCCGGTCCGGCTGTGCGCCGATCATGCAGCAGTACAGCTTCAGCTGGCCGGAGCGGATGGCGTGCGAGAATCTGCCCGTCTCGGGCGACAGCGACAACCTGTGCATGGAGATGCCGAGCGAGGAAGAGCACGGCGGCGGTGATCGCGGTGGTGGCTCGTCGTCCGGCGGTGGGAGCTCCGGTGGCTCCGGCCACTCTGGCAAGCCGACGAGAAAATCGCACGCCGGAGGAGGCGGCGGCGGCGGCGGCGGAGGTAGCGGCGGACAGGCGGGCAGCGGAGGCCAGCAGGGCAGCAACAAATGCAAGGGCAAGAATTCAAAAAACTGCCAAAATCCCCCCGGGGAAAGAACAAAAGAGTGCATGTGCCGGTGCCGGGAGCCACTGGTCGCCCTGGGGAGGGAAAGCAGCACCACAACGCTACTGCACCATCACGGCAGCCTAAGCGCCAACCAAAGTGTCGAAAGGGTCGGCGACGTGCAAAACTGCGCGATCCCGTGCCGGGGGGCGTTCTTCACGCAGGAGGAAAAGGACTTCGCCGGGATCTGGATAGCGCTCTGGTCCGGCCTCTGCGGCATAAGCACGCTAATGACACTGACCACCTTCCTCATCGACACCGAAAGGTTCAAGTACCCTGAGCGGCCGATCGTCTTCCTGTCGGCGTGCTACTTCATCGTGTCCTGCGGCTACCTGACGCGCATCTTCCTCGGCCACGACGAGATTGCGTGCGACGGCAAGTCGATCAAGTACCCGTCGACAGGCCAGAGCTCCTGCACGATGATCTTCATCATGGTGTACTTCTTCGGTATGGCGTCGTCCATCTGGTGGGTGATCCTGTCCTTCACCTGGTTCCTTGCCGCCGGCCTCAAGTGGGGTAATGAGGCGATCTCGAAGCACTCGCAGTACTTCCACCTGGCCGCGTGGCTCATCCCGACCGTACAGACCGTCTCGGTGCTGCTGCGACCCGCCGTCGACGGGGACCCGGTGGCGGGGATATGCTACGTGGGCAACACGTCGGTCGAGAATCTGAAGAACTTCGTGCTGGCGCCGCTGTTCATGTACCTGGTAGTCGGGACCACCTTCCTGATGGCCGGTTTCGTGTCACTGTTCCGCATTCGGTCGGTCATCAAGCAGCAGGGCGGCATCGGTGCGGGCTCCAAGGCCGACAAGCTCGAGAAGCTGATGATCCGGATAGGCATCTTCAGCGTGCTGTACACCGTCCCGGCCACGATCGTCATCGGGTGCCATCTGTACGAGGCGTCCTACTTTGAGGACTGGATGACCGGTCTGACGTGTCCGTGCAAGGTGGCCCCGGGACTGCGCCAGAAGCCGCTCTACTCGGTGCTGATGCTGAAGTACTTCATGGCGCTGGCCGTCGGCATCACGTCCGGCGTGTGGATCTGGTCCGGCAAGACGGTCGACTCGTGGCGGCGGCTCTGGAGAAGGCTGTTCGGCTCACCCGACCCGACCGGTGCCGGACAGGTGTTGATCAAACCGCGACCTCCACTCCCACAACCGTACGCAACGTCCGGCATCGGTGTGCCCGGCTCGGCGGCTGCTTCCCTGCTCGCCACACCGTACACCCAGACCGTCGGCAGTGTGGCCTCGACCAGCCACCACCACCTGCACCATCACGTCCTCAAGCAGGCCCCCCTTAGCCACGTATGACCTGGAGACATAGGCGGCGCATCAACCTTAACAGCCGGATCCGGATCGGTCGTCGATCCGCGCGCCGTCTCCGTCGTTGTCACGCTGCCCGGCCCACAACCGGGGCAAGCCCTCAGCGACTATGGTCCGATATAGTTGACCGTACGCCCAGATACGGCCCGATGGATACCACCCAGCAATCTAAGTGAACTGTGAATACAGCGTACCCTCAACCTCGACTCCGCTCCTCCGTGAAGCCGCATGAGGGGTTCTAGGCACGAACCAGCAGCAGCTCTCGCCGGCTGCGAGCAAGTCAAGCCCGGGCCCAGGAGAACGAAGCGGATCGCGATGCGCGCTATTCTTAATAGTATTAAAGTCAACTCAACTCAAATCGATACTACTTTTACTATGTGCTAGCGCGTCACGATAATGTAAAATGGGATACAGACAAAAACAATGCTATAAACCACCCTATTCTGTCATTATAATCTATCCTTACCTTACCAGTTACGCTGCGTCCTACATATATATATACATACATGAATGAATGCGCGAATGAAAACCCCCATAAAAGTAACCAATCTGACAGACATAAGCGTATTGTAAGGACAGTTCAAGCTAGCGGCTCTCTTTCTAGTCGACGATGTATGTGGTTAGTAGCGGAATAGTGTGTTTTTTTTTTGTAGAGAGATGGCAATAGAACATTGTGCGAGGCAAGCAGGTACGAGAAATGGGGATGTTTGTAAGTTATATTTTATATAAGTAGAGACAGGGAAAACAAACAAACAACCAAACACATACGGGATGAACCGGCATGCATGATTGTACAGGAAATTGATCGGTTTTCATACCATCGCATGCAGAAGAAGAAGGTCGAGGATGGAATGAGGAATGAGAATAGTCAGAAAAACGGAGCGTAATTGTTAGAATCAAAGTTTGATGGAGGCGATTGCGCAGTTAATTCTCTGTGTAAGAAATATGGAGAAATATCGAACATTTAGTCGTGCGGGAGGGAGGAAAGACGGAATCAAACATGACAATACCCTTTCACAACTACGCAAGAGAGAAATACTAATTCAAACGAGTAAAAGACAACGGCGACACAGCTTGCATAATGCAGACAGATTAACTTTAAAAACATAACAAACTCTGGAGTAAAACCACAACTGATAACCTGCACCACTTGCTGACACTGTCCCTCTCCAAATTGTTGGTGATTTTCTCATGCTCATGTACCGGCGCAAATCCAGTGTAGAGAACCCTTAAACCCTTTAACCTCGAGCAGACAACAAACATGTAAAACATTTTCTAAATGGTGCATTTTGATGGAACTTTTATACGTAATTAGGCTTAGTTTAAATCTACTCGAAAACCCCCCGATCAAACTAGCTTATATTCATTGGGTGGAGAAAAAACGCTCACCTTTACGCTTTTCGGTGCATCGTACCTTTATCGCGAAATATTTCTACCGTTTCGGTTTGTGTTTGTTGAAGAGGAGAAGCCCACCCATCCGTCGGGAGGAACGTCAAGTGACTGCTTCCTGTAAATGCGATTTTTACTGCTCCCCATGGAAGCTTCTTCAAGTTGTTGTGCTGTATTTGAACCTCCCTCCAATACGTAATACGTGTGTGTGGCTCCCATGTTTGTGCACGCTTGTTTTGTTTTCTCCGTTTGTTTCCGTTCATGGACGACGACTCCTAGCCTCTTCCGTTCGGTATGTTGTTTGGTAGAAATGTTGGCTTCTTACTTTCTACACTTATGTTTGCCAAGTTTCGTACTCCTTCGTCCAGTGCAAGTTTCTCTCAGATTGCCATATATATGTCAACTTAAC
>JAOEFI010000007.1:1661779-1676394 GCA_034621735.1 Anopheles plumbeus
ATTCTGTTTTGTGTTTTCTTCGAAATAAACTGTTGGCTTACATTGTAAGTATTTTTATTTCAGCTCCTATGTAGTAATACAGTTGGGTTTTTGCTTAGTAGAACGCTATTTTGGCATCCACATTGTCTGAAATGTATTTTCTCTTCGCTTCCCTTAACGCCGCACAAGCTGTTGCATGAGCGTGGACAACCGCAAACTTCCTTCACAGCTCTACATGTTCATTTCAGTTAATTGATAAGTCCCTAGCTCTTATCTACCATACCATTCCAGGGATTCGTTTTCTTTTAGATTTGGTTGCTCAACAATGCGGATCATCGGCAATATGTCGTGGAGATACAATTGTACAAAAGTATCATCCCGTTGATATTTCTCACATTAAATGGGATGGGATATTGATTTTTGACTTACATGATGTATCAGTAGTACGTTTTCTAGGGTTCAGTAACCTTTTCTTTTACGAAAAACCGCATATAATAACTTTTGTAAATAGAACTTCAAAACGATTGCTAGTGGGTTTTTTGCATATTTTAAATCGCGAGAACTTTTAGTCACTGTTCACATATTCTTAGTATTATTTCACGTTTGATTCTACTATTGAAAACCATTGTATCAAAAACCATGTGAGAAGCTTGTAGCCAAAACTGCTCCATAAAATGTTTGTATTGTAAAACTGGCTTCCTGTTTGTCCACCTTTAGCAACCGAGCAGTCGAATAAGTTAGTTGATTATAACATTAAATGATCGCAAAAGATGTTAAAGCGATCAGTTGAAGAACAAAATCCAGAAACTCTATGGTTTTTGATGGTATTGTCGTTACTGGCCAAGCAAACACATATTCTTTTCTGCAATTATAAACAGTTAGCGAAAGTAGGTCTATCTACGTATAACAAACAATCTTCTCCCAGTGTGTCCGGCTTCATGCGTGCCATAGATTACGTCATTCGGATAAAAAGGATTTAAACAAGTATACTACTGAAGGCTACTGCAGTTATCACGATTCTAATAGGTGCGGGTATAAGTTCGCACATATTAAAAAGAAAGGCGCATAATGGAGTGCACAGAATGCCTTTTGGGTGTTGACGGGAATAATGCATCCTAGTGTGGCTATACAGGAGAGTATTTGCTAGCAACTTTCGTAAAAATATTGTGTACCAGCCTGAATAAGATGAGTTTTCTCTGATAATTAAGCAGGAAATCCCTTTCGCGCTGTTTTGTTTCTCTCATGCATCAATCGTAATCCCTTTCACTAATTTTCTTTGCTATGTCCAAGACTGATACCTAAGCTAACACGTTACGACCTTGCATTTGTTCCTGTATCGCCTTAAATAATATATAAGTAAAAGTAAGTATGATATTGCTTGATTTTTTTCCTTCTGTATGTTATCTTAGCACTATCTACCTAATAATTACTAACACTTTCGTTAACGATTCTCGCCATAACAACAGGACCAGAGCAGCATTCGGTCGCTTCCCCCCGTCTGGCGAGTGAATCTTATAAACAAAAGTACACCTACAAAAACTGAGGCTGCAGTCGATGTGATTCGCCTAGGCAGCTTTAACCTCCAGCAGCTGTGGATAGTTTTCCACCACGTTCAGCAACATTGTGTCGATATAGTGCTTCAGTCGTCGGTTTTCATCTTCCTTCTCCTGGAACGCAACCTGAAGCTGTGAGAGATAAGTAAGAAATATGGTTAATGCAAAATGTGGAAGCTAGTTTACAGCATTTAGAAGAAGTGAAGAGAAGAGAACACATATTACACCAACGCATCAGCACGAACAAATCCTGGTGCATTTTGTTAGCAAACACAACCATTCCTCTTGTATCATGAAAACAATGTTAATCAGTATAGTGGAGAAAGGTCGTGGACAGTATTACTTAGGTGTGTGTGAATTCGAAGTAAACAGTTGAAGCATCAGAAAGACCGTTTTAAATCGCACACAGAATCCTCTGCACCAAATCTTTATTAGTTTTTAGATAAATGAAATAATAAAAGGTTACACTTGCTAGGTAACATTTTAAACATATTTTTAACAAAACGTGTTAGGCCATTGTGTCAGCAAACTTTTCAACACTGAAATTAGTGTAACGATTTTTACGTTCACTCGGTATTGCTTGTTAGAAATATTAGCAGCACAAGAAAAGGGAAAAGTTTAGCTGTATTAAAGCGGTTGCTTCTCGCGTGGATTTAATGTGGATTCGCAAAAACATCCGCACCGACATCTGCGAAACATTTGGCCAATCTATGTGAACACCTGCATGATAATAAACCAACAAACACCATAAACCGGGAAACCAATATAACAGGAAAACATGAAACACCACGCCACCACGAGTAGAAGGCTCGCAAAAACACACGAATAGATATTATTAGTGCAGTTTACGGAGGAAACCAAAAGAGAGTGGAGGAGTATGCCGTCGTTACCGCCAAACTAACCTGTGTTAATGACGCTAAAGTGGTCGAATCAACGGTATCCTGTGAAGGGGTGAAAAGAAGAAGATACAGAAGCGTAACAAAACGAAAACGAACGTGAAGACAACGGACAAGTAGCCTAAACGGTGGACACGCTTTTTGGGCCGGCCTATGTCGACCGGAAAGGGAGGAGACGGAGCTGGTCGGAAATCTCCGTCCAGAGCAACGATCAACGTGCTATCTCGGATTGCAGCTGTTGCAGTGAGATATCTAAACTAAACGAGGCACAAGTGATAATAATACTCGAGATGTAACGTGATGTGACATATAGAAACAAAAACGAAACACCCTGACCAATCTAACGACTAGATAAAAAGCCGTCTGCTCCAGGTCCACTGACGTCCGACTGGGAGCTGAACTGAAGGATATGAAAGCTTACCTGGTTCTGGCTCATGGCTTCTAGCTCCTGGGCCAAACTGTTCGACGTGCCATTCACTAGATTGCGTCCTTCCTCTATGCTGCGGGTCAGCATCATGGCTTGCAGTTCTTCGTTCGCTTCTTCCAGACTTTTATTTTTTTGGCGCAACTCGTCCATCTCCTGGTGCAGCTCCTCGAGCCGAAGCGACTCCGGTGAGGTCGTGGGCAATGCGGGACCCCGTTCCGAACGGAGTCGCTCACATTCTTTGCCCAGTTCCACCATCAGTTCTTCGGCGGCAAGTTTTTCCACCCGGTGTCTAAAAAGCAAAAAGCGTACGACGAATGCGTTAGTCACACAAACATGGGGTCACGAGTAATGGATGCCGCCGGGAAGATGGTTCTTACTTCTTCTCCTCGGCCCTCGCCTCGGCCAGATCGTGCTGGGAGGTCATCAGTGAGTCGCGGGCTTTCTCCAGCTTCTCCTCGGTGGCGTACAGATCGGCCGCCTGTTTGTCGCTCTGCAGGCGCAATCGTTGGATCTCGTCGCGCAAGCTGGTCACCTCCACCTCCATCGTTCGTATCCGGATCTGGCAGTTCTCGTTCTGTAGCTTCGTCTCCCGTTCCGCACGGGCCAGCAGCTCCCGATGGCGCTTCTGTTCCTCGACCAGCCGTTCTTCCGCGCGCAGTTCCGTCTGTGGCAAGTGATAGTGAAAAACACAACCAATCAATTATTATTCAATCACCAATGGACCAGAAAAACATGGACATCTATGGACACAAGCGAACCAACAACAAACAGTGCGGCGACCAACCAAATTTTTTTCGCTGTTCTGTGTTCCACCGGATGAATGGAAGTGCCCTTGGGCGGGACCACCATCCGCTTCCGGTCGATCGCCGGTATGGTCGGTCATGCGGCAAACGATCCCCAATCGATTCACCAAATGGGGTGTGCATTGCTGGGTGGATCATTCGCCCTTAGATACGCTTCTGGACGGACAATACCACTATGGCACACACCGTTGACAATGCAATTGCTGTACCGCGATTGAATCAGTAATGCTTCAAAGAACGCACAGGAGAACGTGAAGCAGCGCGAAAGCTACAGCAACGTTTCGTGTGCATGAGTTGTTGGGTGGCCGGCAGTCGCTGGAATCAAAGTGGGGAAATTGCACCCCGCCGAGTCGTTGACCCCGTCGTGTTTATCAATTCCACACTAATGTACGATGTACACGCACATTGCGTTAAGCGGTACGCACGACACAAACACCGAGTATCTTTATTACACAACGAATTATGAATATTCAACGTAATTTCACTATTCGTAGCCACAACCCTTTTCGTATTAGTATGCTTGGCTGCCAACCCATCAAACATTCATTGCACCATCTCCCTCGCCTTCCGACGGCGTCGTAGCGAGGGTGAATTGGTAATGTCTCGTAAATCTTTGCACCTTTCAAGTCGGTTTAGCTGCGTGTATTTAATTCAATTTATCCAAATTGTTTCCAAAAGTCTTTCCTAGTTGGTATCTTCAACAAATTATTCCTTTGCCTTTCTATCTTTCGAATACGCACCATTACGCATTACGAAACAATTAATTCATTACATCGTAACGTGGATTTTACGTGAACACGCTAGTACATACCATGTTCAAAATTCAGCATTGCATACTTTAAGATGCGAATAGAAAAGTTATGCAACTAATCAAAAAAGTTAAAACAATAATTCAAAACCATACTAATAAAAACATACATAAAACAATCGCAATTTTTATTAGCTAACAATATCTAAAACTGTGTAATAAGTAAATGACTAAACGCCCTTGTTTGTGTAAGGATATAAAACATGAAAACGGATACTTAATGAGTTTATAAAATCAAGTCAACCAAAAATGACAAGAAACCAATTAAACGAACGATATTAAATGATTAATCAGTCATTCGCTCAACCGCTGGATCGATCGACATTCGATCCGTCGTTCAAGGATCCGACGTTCTACCCAATTATGAAGGACGTTAAAAGACCACTCAAATAACACCCCTTGATGGAAGTTTGTTGGTTATTTTGATTTCCCGAACAATTGAGTCAACTACCGTTTAATTAGTTGGCTAACGGCCGTGTAAGAATCTAGATACTTAAAAAACAATCGATTCCTCATCCGTGGAGTGATTGGTCTTGGATGATACATTGGTATTATCGGGTGTTTCCCTATTCCACAGAATCCGAACCGCATCGACCGTTAGGAATGTTCGGCCGGGACCACAAATTTTACCTCTCGCAGCTGTTCCTCCAGCATGTGATAGCGGGCCTGCAGAACGGCATATTCGGTTTTGGTCCTACTGGTACGATCGTCGACATTGCTCTGGGTGTCCGCCAGATTGGTGACTTGACGCTGTAGTATCTCAAGCTGTGGAGTGAAATGAACAGTGTGTGGTGATCAGTATTGGAGACAACGCACATAAGAACAGTACAGGAAACAAGTGGGAAAGGAATAAAGCGTGATGAATCATTTCATGGTTTTGTATGGACCACTTCTAACTTGAAGGGTTATTGTACTTCTGCCTGCTGATGTCAAAGACCTTTACCTAACATCGCACAGAAATAGCATTGCGAACATATTCGCAACGCTGTCGGAGAATCGTCATTCGCCACGTAACGGAAATGGCGCACTTGCCAGAAATAATATGATGATTTTTCCTCTCCCATGTTGTCAGTAAGACAGACTGGCAGCAGAAAGTGGAGTATATCGGACACTACGCCTTTCCTCGAAGAAGACCGATTGGTTCGTTTGTGTGTGGGAAAAGATTCGCCGGATCCAGTCCCCGGCGGTGGCACTTACTTGTTCGTTTAAATTATCACATAGGTCTGTCTTGATTAGGTCGTTCATCTTACTGCTACTGTTGCTCGACTTCAGGATGTACTTGCTGCCCAGCTCCGGGTTGTCATTGATCAGCTTCAGATTGTTGTTGATCAGATTGTTTTTGGCGTTCTTCTCCTCGATCGTCACCGAGCTGATGAGGTTGTTCGTTTTGTTGTTGAGCATCTTGATGTTGAGTATGTTGTTGCCACCGTTCCCACTGCCGTTGTTGGTGGCCTGGTGGCTGTTGCTGTTGTTCAGCTGCTGGGTGGTTTCGAGGGCACTTCCGGTTAGAGCGGGGCTGCCGTAGTCGTCGAGGAAAAATCCCGACTGCGGCCCGGACGACGGGAAGTCGTGCGGGTGCAGACTGAGGAACGTCTCCTCGTCGATCAGCACCGGCTGGTTCGGGGGGATGTACCCGTTTAGACGCAAATCTTCCAGACTAGATGAGGTCGTGCGCGACTGCTTGTCGAGGCCGTTGCCACCGGTGGCGCCCGCCGCGTTCATCGGGATCGTGGGACCGACGAACTCGAACTGACCCTGCCACATGTCGTAGTCCAGATCGAGGCTGTCCGGCTGGCTGGTGGACGACGGGGTCGTCGCCGACGTTGGCGTCGTCGACAGGTAGTCGGCTTTCTTCGTGGTCGTCATCATTTTGAGCGGTGAAAGTTTGTCACTAAGTCGGTGCCAATTCATTGGGCCGGCAGCGAACGGTCATTATTCACACGATACTATCAATACCGAAGGCTGGTTCACCTTTTTCGATCGTTTCACAAACGTTTTCCCCCAGCCAAAGCACTATGGTAACTTTTATGGTGTCAAATTTATTTGTCGACACTAACGCACACTTCGGGCTTTGTAGATTCTGATTAAAAAAACGAATTTAAATTAATTAAACAAAACCCTTCACAAAACTTAATCAAAAATCTTTCTTCTATCGTGCCCTGTTATCGGAAAACCCTTAACGGGAGCTAACAGAAACAATTTTATCGCACAAATCATTCGGCCTCATTGTCCCTCTGAGCAAACACACTTAATTAGAAGATCACTTTTACGCAGCAGAGAAATGGAATTGACACGCAACACCCAGATGACGATACAATGTACGGAATTACCCTCATAATACAGCATAAGTGTCTCCAGTCATGTAATAAATGAGATATATTTGTGTTGTCTATTATGTGACCATTCAATTATGGCAACACGTTTTCCGCTTTCACTAAGATGCATACTTTAGCGTAGCCTTTTTCGAACAGTTCATAAACATATTGTTTATCATCCTTAATTAACATGAAGTGAAAATAAATCGAACAACAAACACGAACACGAACGAGATGGCTGCGTACTTCACAGCCCGAATTTCCATTCCACTATTCATTACTATGCACATATAAATATATATATATATGTATATATATATATTGTTAGTACAATAAAACTAACGAACGAATCCGAAAGTTGGATTCCGACGTGCAATCAGACAGTCATATAACAGATTAGCCCCGAAAAATATAATGCTGATAATGATGCTACCACCACCAACACCACCACCACCAAACACTGATTCGGGTTTCGTTTCCGTTTTCCGCATTTCGTTTCAACTTATCGGAAGCATTTTTCCTTTGGTGATAAATCAACATTCACTTGACATCCATCGCAGCTCCACCTCACTAGCGGCCGGAAAATTGGGTTAATGAACTTTCAAACCAAAGCCTTACAGCCTTACAAGAGGCCCTGCCATCCGTTTACTTTTTCGGCCAGTAGTAACCGAATTTAATTTATCAATTAATTCATTCCAAGCTATGCTGCTGCTTTACCCCGAAGTGTTTCAATGTTTTATAGTGCGTACATCCTCCATATTCATATGGCCGTATCTTAGACACTCAGGATGCACCGGAGGAACAGATTTTCCGTTTGTTTGTTTCCTTGCTTTTGACCGACAGACATTCACCGAGTCGTCACGGCGACTCCGAAACACGTCCATGTACAATCGATGTACAGCGCAGCGCAGCACATGCTTGGAAAACACCCGACTCGAGTGTGTTGCTGATCACTATCATGGCAAATGCTGAGCACCCCGCGTGTCCCTACGTACGTAGTTAATCTCTCCAATAGGCTAGCCTGTTTAATGAGCTAAACCCTGGCGCGGTCCGAGAAGTAGCTTTTTAGTGGTTCAAAACATGAGATCTGTTATGGCCGAACTCGTGCCAACTCTTCGTCACTTTCTCGGGGCACCGGGGTGCGCGTGCGTTAATATGCGGTCCTGCTTTCGATTTCGTTTCTTCACCCGGTCATCATCGGAAAAAGACGGTCAGACAAGTAGAGCCAGGGCGCACTGAAGCAACATGACCGGGTGGTTGGCCCATACGCGTGGAGCGTGTGTGAAAGGACCATCTAATTAAGCTCCTTTTCGAAATTGAAACATTTGGCTTAGTTTTCGATGGTACCTTGATGCGAATGTAATCGAGGACCACCGGCCGACAGGTTCGAGTTTGACAAATACGATGGTTTCTTTGGCCAAGCAATTTACTTGCATGTACGCTCACAAGGTTGTGAGGAAATCAAACATTCCATTGTTTTCGGAAATGCCATCACTGCGATCGACAAAATAAAACAATCGATGTTTTCCCTAAATTGAAGAAGCACTACCATATTTTATTATCGGAAAAATTTCCCAATAAACAATTTTCACACATTGTTTTCGAACATTTTCACACTTTCCGATGTAATTTAAATTATGAGACGAGAAAATGACCTCCAAAAAAGCTCGTTATTGCTCCACAGATGATACTTTTTTCGCGCCTTTCTACGAATGATGCTGATCTTTCACCACTCAATGGCGGCATTCGTCGATTGCGTTATGCAGAGAGGTACCTGCAACTGCAATTTGGCGATCGAGACCAGACCAGTTTCATCAAACGATTTTGCATTTACACATAACATGTCGTTGCACTTTTTGTGACCGTTCAATGATACAAAATTAAAGGTTGTAAAATGAAGCAAAGAAGTGACCCAACATTAATGTGGGTCTATGTTTTATGTTTCTTTTTATGATTTTTGATCACATATCACTCAATATCTAGATGTAAGATTAAATGATCGACAGCAAAGTTCAACAAAAAAATTCACAATTGCATATGATATATGTGATATTGCTTTTTTTATTCGAATTAGATTCCATTTTAAAAGGCTTTCATTTCAGGGCGCGCATATTAGTATTACAGTAATGAAAATTGGTACCTTGCCACATAACCTATCCATGCACGTGAGCTCGCTTAGCTGTTCTGCGCCGCGGAAAATGGCATTGCATTGGGTTGCACACATTTCCAGCAACTCTGTGGCGTGCACAGTTTTCCCCATTTTGTCGCATTTACTTTTAACTACTGCCCGCGGTTAGGTGCAAATTACAAATCGTAGGTAATGTGGTGTCTTCTAACGTGGCGCAAGGGAACGACAAAAAAACCCTTAGTACCATAGAAATGACTGTTCGATGTCTGCGAGTAGAATGGGCAGAAAGCGGACAATCGTTAGCTTCGTAGTATATCTTGCACTCGCATGCGCACCTGAATGCAGTTGCTAAACAGCATAAGTAGATTTTCATTCACTAACCAACCAACCAACCTATCTGCGCGATATAAAAACCGCTTCGGTAACGTTTTGGGTCCAACTTGGGCCAGTTGTGTTTTACCTCGCTGGAAACAACAACGGTTTCCAACCCAGTGCGGCTGCTGACAAACATTACTATTCGCCTGCCTGCCTGCCGGTATGGTCCGGTCCATACCCGGCTCCGGACAAGCGTGTACCATGAAACGGTTCGGTTCGTTCCGTTCGCATAAACAGTTACCATAACCGGCAGAGATCGGCTAAAGGGGGATAGGGGAAGCATAAAGCCGTGGTTGTCTAGCAGCAGCAGCAGCAGCAGCACGAAATTGGTACCAGAAATGGGAGATTTCGTTCGTTTCACATTTTCTTGAATGGAAAATCAATTTACCATTGCCACGCGGCGGGCTGGCGGCGGCTACAACGAGCAGCAGCATGTTGATGTTGATCGTTGGCATGCCATTGGATAACAGTGCGCCCAACATTTATGCTCGTGTGTCTTAGCAGGCGAATGGCAGCTGCGCACGCAGAGAACAAAATACGTAGCACAGCAGGGCTGATGGTGATGTCGATCTCCATCCGGTTATCTTCCTGCTCCACGAGCATAATCTATTCCATCGTTACATAGCACTTAGGTACGGAGCAGCAGCAGCAGCACCTTGTTCCGGTTTGCAATACTTTCGATCTTTCGGCGCAATTTATACCCTTTGCTTAGCAATAGCTGGCCAAACCTTCTGGTTTAGGCAAAAGAAAGAAATAATGGAAACAAAACAAAGCAGAAAATAAATATTTAAATCGGTTCTGCTTGACTTTCTTTGGGAAGTAAAGGTGCTCAACATTTGCTTAATTTCATTGCAAAGGCACCCTTAATGATAATATGTAAAACCAGATGTTTGGTATTTCTCCTGCTGGCATTTTCAGATCAGTTCCCGTGTTTTTTACGCACTACCAAAACAGGCCGTTTTTGCTCGTTTGCCTCATGTTATGTAGACGTTGAAAGTTCATTTTTACGATCGCTGAATATCTCATTTTGATTATTGGCGAAACCTTTTTTCCTCGCAATGTTTTTCTTGCAATCGAATCGTTTTTCTTATAATTTGAAATCTCATCCATCGCTTGAGGTTGAAGTTGTGTTTCCACCCGGCAGATTTGACCATGATGAACTATATTTTGGTTACGAGATCGTGTCCTAGCATACTGTCGAACTTTCCACAGCATATCCGGTTTCAAATTCTTCGCCATGGGCGGGTGATGTTTTTTCTACCGATCAACGAGGTAATAAAGTCTATGCGATACCTTTTTTTTACAAACAAATAACAGCACAAAACGTGAACACTTAGCGAATCATTATACAATCAGGAAAAGAAACCGTGTAAATTGTATTTTCGAAGGCGTATCGAACCGAACAAAAATCAAATCTACACAGCAATTTACCTTTCAAATAATTATTTGATTCCTATTTGCTCGATTGTCTAATCTAATCTCATCTAATTTCATGAAAACATTTTACCAAATAAAATGTTGTTCGGTTTTACCAAATTAAAATGTTTACATTTAAAAAGCAAAAAAGGAACCTAAAGTCCTACCTTACTATCTCTGTTTGGTTTGGTACGATCAAACTGACCGCAACCGGACGATCGGTGGTACGGGTGAACGCAAGCAAATGACGCCTCGGAGCAATGTTATGAAATCGTGAGTCGCTCGAAATAAAGAAATAAACAACCAGGTAAGCGCACGGTGGAATCACGTTAACACGCTACAATGTTTCCGACGCGGCGAAACGGCGGATGGGAAAGGAAAACATTCACCAGATCCACTGCAATCTCTGGAGGTAATGCGCTGCCATGTATACACGATTATGATAATTTAAACATTCGAAACATCTCCCTGTATACAGAGAGACACAAAGGCGAGTCGTGGCACAGTACAGCGAGACACTTCGTTTTTCCGCTGCTTAGCGCACAAGGGCACATAAGAATGTTTCCCAAATTGTTTAACAAAGCGATCAACTTATTGGAAATCGTTTTGTTCTTAACAGAAATTGAACTGTTTAGAAAAAGAAAACTGTAACACATAGCAAAATGTAAAATTATTTCAACATTCCATGTTAAACTTTTCATAATTTTTTAGATATTGCCGTTACAATGAAAAAAATACTTCGCTTTGGTCGGGATTTAAACTGTGGTCTTTTGTCCTTTTCTGGTATGTCACATATTCAAGCAAGCGTTACAACATCTTTATCTTAATTTTCGACCCAGTACGACGAACTGCAGCATACCATTTTTACCATACATGCTTTCTTTGATCTTCATCTCATCCAATATCCTGTTTCGATCATCGTATCGATCGCCGTATCGATCGTCCAGTTGCTTTTGATCGGTTCTAAAATTGGACGTCGGAAATTCGGACCCCTGCATTGTCAATCGAGCCGTTGCTGCCGACCGACCCCCCTTTTTTGGCCATTTTCCTCTCGTCTGAGTACAGTTGTTCAATTTCCGTTCAACAAACCATTATGTACCGTGGAACGAGTGTGGATCGGTCTGGTACACGATGATGGCATGCATACGCCGGAGAGCGCGAAGCTGGGAGGATTCTGGGGTTTTCCACACTCCCTCTGACTCTACCCGTCCGTGTGCTGACATTAATTCGAAAGGGAAAATACGAACAGTCTTTCAGGGGAATAATAAATCTCGCGCTCTGATCGATTTTCCACCGGCGAGTTCTTGCTGTGATTGGTCAAAGTCTCCATCCGTTGGATAAATAAACCCTGGTCCATAGCCTAACGTCGTTTTTTTATGTGAACTGAACTCCAAATATACTGGAAAACAATAACCTTCGATGGTCCAGTTAGGTACCGCACCGTACATTATATACACCACAGTACCATCCAACATCCAGGCATCGGTCAGTTGAACGAACTGGAATATGTAAAGTTCAACACTTTATGCTGCTCTCAGAAGAGTGCCTCAGTCGATGACTAACCGTTGTCATGTACGAAAATACCAATGGACCTCGCTGGGACTAGTTCTTTTTTTAATTCAAGAATTATCGCGAGCCTTTCTCGCGAAAACGTGTTTCCATCAGTTTAACGCTCGATTGTTCGTCACCGACCGTTTCCTTTTCTAGCTGCCCCGTCAGATATCGCGGAATTCTGTTGCAAGCTCAAATATAATGGCCCACAAATTGCGCCGTACTACTGTACAAACTCAATGTGGTGCAACGTTTTTCTATCGTCCTCCGCTAGTTAAATATGTTTTTGTTGATTTAAAAGCGGCGAGAAAACAGTCCGGGCGTTCAGTTGTCGCAGCACTTCAAACGTCAACGAGAGTGAAGCAACGACGAGCGTTTGCAGGAAACGCGAACGTCTGGCTGTGCGATGGTTGCCGCTCGGACGGACAGCTGCATCGTGAATCGTATCGGGTATGTGATTGCCATTCCCGTTTCAGTTGAAGTGGACATCAGAGCAACCATTGCTTTCAGAGAGAAGAAAGCCCCGTTCCTACCGAGCAGACTGTTGCAACCGACAGTGCGCTGTTGCTTTTTAAATGAGATCTTCCACTCGGATTAAACTACAAATCGCAGAACTGTTTCCAATTTGCATTGCAGTTGTGTGGCAAACAATCGGCACAATTTTGCCTGCCTCCAGATGACTTTCTGGCCTAACGATTTACTAGTTGATAGTCGAATGATTGATGCGTGAATATACTTTACTTGTGGTGAACGTACGCGGCTGACCTCCCGGTATGTGGGTCCAGTTTGTTCGATTTCTCTTTCATCGGGATGCCTTCTCCGGCTCCGGTTTTTATGTTGGAGACATCCCATTGCCGAGAAGTGCAATGACCACCGCCATATAGTCGGGGTTGGATAATTGAAGAAACCGCAGACCACAGGCAAACCCCCGATGATGGGCAAATGGATGGGTCGAGCGTGTACTTATAGCACATTACCGTTTCTTTCTCCTAAAGAAAAAGACCTATCACACCGACTAGGTTGAGCGTGTGGAAAGTAATGATAGAAGGTACACCTAATACACTTGTGCAATTGATTGTTTAATTATAATAGTGAACTGCTTTGCAATTAGCAAAAAGTATCCCCGCTTGCTGCTAAATACGGGAAGAAAGAGAAAATACGCCAGCATACGACTTAATTTCAGTTTCATGATGAACAGCATAATTGGACATGCCGCGACACCACCACCAGCACTGCCACTATCATTTAATTATTGGAGCGCCTTATGCTTGCCAACGGAGTCTAGCGCCAGGCTTTCGCACTGGCCCCGCACAGCCTCAGCTGCCGCTTACGCAAAGTTTTATTATGCAAATAGTTCAGAAAACGATGCAACATGTATACTGCACCACCCTCCACCCACTGGGGCATTTTGCACGAAGCTGGCTCATTCACTCACCAACTGAACCTTCCGGCAATGGGTATGTGTTTCCTCGGGTACATGCCGCCCCCCATCGATGCTGGAAGGAAATGGTGTTCACGGAGAAACGAAAGCAAAACCTGGTTGGCATGCAGCGAGGTGGAAAAAAAAATGGAAAACCACTCCAGATGGTGCACAAGAGATGCAAATCCGGAGGACATATGACCAAGAAGGTGTTGCTAGAAAGCCTTCGACTACCCCCACACCTATCGCTGCCTCCGGATGCCTTCCATTCCAGTCAAGCTCCATGCTCGTTTGAATGCACCGGAAGCCGTGGGCGGTTGTCGGTTGTAGCGTGTAGTAGTAGTAGATACGCTTCAACAGCATGAATGATCCGCCCCAAGACTTTCGTAGGCAGAACGGAAACCATGGTAGTAGGGATGAGTACGAATGAACTTCATTTCTACCAACACGCCATACAACATATGGTCCGTCCACTTGGAACATAATACCAGTTGGGTCACGTTTGTTGTGCAATTTAAAATTGGCTCGATTATGTGGTTTAGTATCAAATGTAGAGTCAATCCATCACATACTATAAATATAAAATAATAGAATAAACGTGTCATGCTTCTGCGAAAAAATAAAATAATGTTCAATTTTGCGCTTTTAAATACAAAAAAGAAAGAAAGTGAAACTAAAGCCTCAAATTGAATACCTCGTCAAAAGAGAAAAAAAATTTAGTAGCATGTAAAACAGTTGCGAAGTCACATGAGCATGAATCCACGGAACCAGATTAAAGCTCGAAAGTGCTGTACCGGAAGAAAGTAATCTTAAGCAGAAAGCGTCACGAGATTGTTTTACGAACGAATTTTCGCACGTACTATGGCGGCTTACTGTTATAAATAAGTCGAACTTTGTTGGGCAATCATTTGCACACAAACAACACAAACGCACTGGCGTCGTTT
>JAOEFI010000007.1:1681641-1692627 GCA_034621735.1 Anopheles plumbeus
ATCGGACTCATTTACCCTCTCAAATCCCAGCACAAAAAACACCTGGCTGACCTGATCAGTTAATGGTTAAAGTCGGAACCAATTTTCATCGAAAAAGGGCAGTTGTATTCCGGTGGACTTTCCGTTTACGTTAAATCTGTTATACGTATAACTGGGTAGCCGCTGTCTGATAGTAGCTGTAGGCCCAATGCAGTAGCGCCGGTATATAATGCAACGTAAAGTCTAGATGGCCATATCCCGTAGCCAGCGCTAGTCCCGCATCTATACGAACGTCCACCAGCGCTGATGGTCACGGTCGGCGACTCCCTTCGAATCGGATGCGCCAGAAGCGGCTGAACGATGATGGTGGCGTCTTCTTTTGCCCCTGGAACGTGCGCTTAAATCAAAACACGATGCTCTCTGGCCTAGCAACAACATTGTTTTGCCGACCCCGTCTAGTACAAGTATGGGTTCCTATGTTCTTTCTCTGCGCGTGTTTGTGCACGAGTTCAAATCAGCCTGAGGTTAGAACTTGTAAAACATTATTTACTATCATCGATGCACGTCTAAATTTGTAACATATTTAATGATAATAAAGCCCTGCCCTAACTCTGCCCTCTGGAACACAGATAAGAACCGTTTACGTTGTCTCACTCCTGACAAGGACACAACAAATGCTTAATCCGCGGCAACCCATACTATAAAAACGTTGTTCCTTCTCGTTACGCATGACGTAAGTACGCTTAATTTAGCGCTGAAATACGTCCCTCTCTCCCATCGTTTGCGTTGAGGTCCGCAAACCCCGCCACCCGGCACCATCGCGATCATGGACACGCACAATTACTGGCGGCGAACCTCGCAACGGATGGCTTCGTCCATGGCGGGGTGTCAAATCCATTTCCTTTCGGCTGCCAAACGTGATACGCGGTGAGCGGGCTAGCGCAAGCATTCACTAAAGCAAGAGACGACCGACCGACCGACAGTAGATAAACGCGCTGTCATGAAACCGCTTTCAACCCATTTCTAGGAACCCTTTCCGACCTTGATCGGCATACAAATCTTCCGGGAGTGCGCGGGGTTGCGTACAGTGGGACTGAGATAAGGTTATCTTTTGCGCAACGCTTGAAAAATAAGCTTTCAACGCCTCAACCCGGCCCTCTGGCAAACGTCCACCATCCGGCATCATCTTCCGGATACTTCTTTCTATTGTTTTACGACCATTCGGCTAGCTCCCTTCTCCTCGGAACTCGTGGACCATTGGAACGAAACGAAATTCTTTCATGCTCGATTGACGGCCATCATATGCGGGGCCTCGCAGTTAGTCATGTCTCGTTTTTCTAGAACTCACCCGCGTACGCTTTATGCGCAATCAACCATGACTGGGGGGCACCGGCCGTGATACTGCATGCCATGCCTACTGCGCTACATGGGAGAATACCATAATGTTCCTCATAGACCTGTTGTATCCATAACCGTAAACTTCCCGTTCTTCAAAACACGCACAGTATCAATCTAATTGAGCGCAGACCGGCGTAAAGCATCCATCTGCTTCGTGGTAAGCCGATCCCATCGACCCACCAACTCTATACTCTATAGGGGCCGCGTTCTTGCACGCCTTGTTACCATGGCGTGGCTCTCGGAAAAACTAACAACGAGTGTAGACTCAACGTGGATAGATATGGTAGCTACCACAATGCACAATGCACTGGTAAGTAAATAACTCGGGCAAGGCCACGAGCTGCCCACATGTAGAGGAAGTGGTCCGATTCTATTAGCCGAAACTTCATGAAAAATGATAGACCAGGCTAATTAGGGTCGGTATAGTGGCCGTATTAGCAACGGTGTTAATGGACTATTATGTGGATTAAAGTAGGAAAACAAAAATAACAACCAAGACAATTACATTCTCGCTTTGGTGTTGAAACCCTGAAGGCCAGAAAGAAGGGGTTTCAACCGACCTTCCAATACCGTATAATGTACCAACTGCCAATATCTTCAGCGTCTTCATCTTTTTCTCACGGACATAACAACTCCCAGTTTTCTATTCTCAGCTCAAATGCACATTTAAGTGCCATCGCCATCGCTTCCCATAATACTATCCTTTCCAATTGTACTGATGGTACAACGCCCGGGTTTCTTCGGGTATGTGTAGTTCACGAAGAGGAAGAGTTCACGAATTTCCCAAGATCAAAATTGTCGTCCCCCAAACGCCATAGATTCCTATCCCCTGCTGAAGCTTTCAAGTCGTGTATCGCTCGAGGGAGACTCAAGTTTAAAGCAATTTAGATCTCAAGAGCTATGTTATATTCTCGCGGGCAGGCCATTGTCGGCAGCCTAGAAAGAAGCATCTTGGACTGTGAGGTGACTGTGATCACCCTTCTTCTTTGTGTTAACTCTTGAATGTAGACGTATAGGGTGCTAGATGAGTCCGAAACAAAAACCGGTATCGGCAACGGAGTTTCGGTACCACCCGCCACCGGGCCTCAGATGGCTAAGTGTGTCACCGAACCACCCGGCCTTCCTTATCACTTTCTGGGCGCAGAAATTCATAGTCCACACTGGATTCGGCGTAAAAACACTCTTGTGATTCCTGCTGGTTCGAGCTGCTAGCACCGGAATTTCTTATCGCCAGAGCGAACTATCGCGATTCGCCGTCAGAGGACGTTGCTAACACTCCACTCAACTACGACTCTGTCGCCTGTGAGCTGCCACACCACCAACTGGATGTTTTTAAAACTTTTTTCCGTTCACAAAGCACAAAATCACATATATTTCATGCCGGTGTTAAGAAGAAAAAAAAAACGAGCCGGCGTTAAGGTCGTCGTGGCGCATTGTGGCGCGTCGTGGATTATCGTGCACTTTCTTATCAACTCCGCGAAACCAGCAACACACACGGAACGGCACGAAAAGACACACCAAAGTGATCATCCAAAGAGGCACGCGAGAAACAGCAAAGAAACCCCGGTGGCACTATCTGTACGCGATGAAAGTAATTCGAAAGGAAAGTAAATCACACTTATTCGTAGTAAAACACACGCGCGCGCGCGCGCTCGCACACTCGAAAAAAGACAATCGCCGGACTCGCGCACTGCACACACACCCGCCGATGGGCCGATCTGGGTTGGGGTCGGGCGGCCCCCCCGGAGGTGGCGGAGTGGTGAAAAAGAAAAGTGCCATAATTAAACCTTCGAAACCGAATGCATCATCCTGCTTCTCACTGACACCGACTGCAATCGGGCACCTCGCTGCTGCATTAGAAGGAAAACTCGCAGGCAAAGAAGATGAAAAAAAAAAAGATCCGTAAAAATGTTTTAATAACACCACCAAACCCGGACCGAAATAATTGTAGGCGAATAATGCACGAACGTCGTGGGGCCGCCGCACACGGAATGAAGCACAAATATGCTCTCGGCCAGTGATCACGAATGCCTTTTCCCCCCAAAGTAATGCCACCAATAGATATACCGATACGTACACTACTCACAAGCACAAGGAGAACACCACACAAACAAACGATACGCGGCGGATGCACGATAACGGATCTGCCCCACGGTTGTTGATTTTATTAGAAGCGGCAGAGCGTTGTGGAAGGTGCAGCAGAGGGGTAAACAATAAATTCAAACACAAGAAAAATGCAACAGAAAAACGCTCCAAAACCGAGCGTGCACGGTCTCCGGCGGCAACACTACGAAACGACCGATTCGCGGGCTACGGCTCGACTGACGCGGACGTCCGCGATCCAAACAGCCGACACCGCGCGGCGCACGATCGAGAGTGAGTTACTTCGCAAAGTCCCTTCTCCACGCCCCTTCCACCGTGGGGCGGTAGGGGATGGATTGGGTCTCTCTTCGTTTCTCTATTCAACTTTTTTGCTTTTAGGGGTATTCTCGGTTTCTCAAACACGCCGTCGGACAAGTACAGAGTGTCGGAGAAATTGTTACGTTTCCGTTTGAAGCAATAGCACCATCACAAGATCAGTCCCTCATCTGCGCTGGGCGAAGCAATATATTGTTTCTATACTGAGAGTTACCCAGTTACAATCTCACAATCAAAAAACTCGAGAGAGTCGTCGCTGTTGAAGTTGCGACCAACAATAATCAAATGCATAAACACAATCAGCAGCTGAGTGGCACATGAACTGGTTCAGCGGGGGTAACATTTTTGCCTAAGACAGGAAATACACGTTTGCTTTACCATTAGTAAAATTAAACAATAGTGGACATACAAAAACAACACCAAACTACAACAAATGCAAAAAAAAATAACGATTGTAATTTACGACCTTTAAAGAATCTGTAATAAAGAAAGGTAATCAATAATCACCAAACATATAATCCAAAGTATTCACAATTCTCCCTCTGAACCTACTGAAGTAAAGCCAAATCAACAAGCTAGTACTAGTATCACCTGCGCAAACATATTGGTTAAATTTGAATGTCTACAAATTCAAATCTTCTCGCCCTCAGCTCAAAATAGTAAGACCTTGACGGGCCGGATCAGATTTTCTACCATCGCTTGTTGATTCTTCTTGTCCAGTTCTTCAACACAGGTGTTGAACTCATTTGCACAGCACTCGATCAAACACCGCAATCGGAGACGGGTCGTCAAATCAGTGTATCACAGAATAGCTGGTGCCGAGGAACAAACTCGCACACGATTCAATATTGATCTTCTACGACGAGGCGCACAAACACAACCGGCGTATCATCCGACCGACCCACTACACCACCTTGCGAGGTCAAGGAAGTGGTTTCACAGTTTCGACGATCTCTGCTGTAGAGTAGCTGAAAATCGTGCTTTAGCTAAAATTAGCTGCTACCGGTCGGTTGACATACAGTGGACTAACCAAACAAAAACAGCTATAGCTGGGATGTAAAACCCGCGGGGAAAATGCAACGGCCATCAGTGATGGGCGGGCAGGAAGCAGGAAGATTTTCGTTTACACATTCCTTACAGATTCACTATTGGGAGAGCCAACACCTCGATGACGATGACGATGACGACAGCTGTTATTATTGCTTCGTTTCACGGCTTTTGAGTGGGGGCCCTGTTTGAGTCCCACTAGCATCTAGAAACGAGGCATTTGCTTGGTGTGCAGCAGTATAGTTTTCAAACGAATCGCGTCTCACCAGTAATCCTATGCTCTAGATTTATGTGAGATTATACACCGTTTAGAGAATTGTAGAGCATGCAGCACGATTCGGTTGTTGTGTTGTGCGATCCTCGATCGCGGTTATCCCCAGCATAGCCATGCAATGCACAAAGGTGGCCCTGGTTGGGTCCGATGAACGCTATGGATAGCAGTTTATAGCAGGGCAACAACCAGATGCACACTGTCGGCCGCTGCATCGGGCGATTTCCCTCCTACCGATTGCAATAATGACGAATTTATTTGTCACTTCCGTTGCATCTGCTGATGAGAAGAGATGATCCGATCGTTGCGTCACGATTGCACCATCCCCGTTGGTGGGCCCTTTTCATTTGCATGGTCATTTGGGATCTATTTTACATGATAAAACTAACCAGGGGCGTAATGGGAAACAAATGCGGCAACAGCTGAGAATCATTACTTCTTCACAGAAATGGTGTGCAGAGCAGAAACGAAAATTTAAAACATATGGCATAGGATCTGGGAGACTGACTGACAATCGAATCATTTCTACGTTCCAAGCCAAGCAAAACATTAAAGGCAACATTTCGTGTCAAATCAAATGAAATTGATCTTTTATGCTTCTTTGCTCATGTGCTCATGGAACAGAATATGAGTTTTTTTAACCGACCATTTTTTGATTCCTTGTCTCTGACTAACTCTTCTCTTCTGACGCCAAATACTATCGCAGATTTGCGACCCTTACGACACTGCCCCTGTTCTACCTACTTTAAGTGAACGCATTTGTCATCGTTCGCGGGTGGGGTTTAAAATTGCTAGTGAGTCATACAGAGGGAAGATGAGCGAAGCCATTTCCGCCGATGTAGAATGTCAAAGATCAACATAACCTGCAATCAATTTGGATCGCGCAGCGTACATCATTTTCTCTGCAAACTACTACTAGTGGCACCATTTGGCTCGGATGATCTCACTGTTGTTGGCAGCTCTTTTTTCTTGGGCAGCGAAACAGTGCAGGCCAGTGTTTTATTCTCCTCCACGCAGCAGCGTAATTCATGCCAACCAACTAAGACAATTGTGCCATGACGCAGGTTATGTCGTTCGCGGGCCAAAGACACGACGAGACACAGTTCTCATTCTACGCGTGGGTAAGCATCTCAGGCGCGCAGGAAAGTACAACTTTGTCTCCCACTAGGAAATTTGCGGTTACGCTCACATCTGCCATCAATCGGGACGGACGGCCGCAAAACACAGTGACATCGACCAAAGCCAAACACTGCCACTGATATACTACAAGAAACCGGTGGAGGGTTCGAAGGTCTACTACATATTCAAATTGGGTTGCGCCACACACAGCTTCAGGATGGGACCGCAGGCGAAACAAAACGCAATCGTTTTAGTTTTCCCAGAAGAAAATGACCATCGTTTTTTATTATAGTTACCCAATCGTCTCTTCGCTTACGTAGCAGAAATTCCCGGATTAAACGCCTATGTGTGTAATAGGCCGTATGTTGCATCTCTTCATGAAACAATGTTGAAGCTGGAAGGCTGATGCATGGCAGTAAAGTCTAGCTAGTACTGGAAATTATGTCTTAATTGCTCTCCCGCTATGCTGAACGATTGCACTCTCTAGTGCCAACCTATACACGTTGTTTTCTTCGATGTTTGTGGGCGAATGTTGAACCTGATCATATGAAAAAAGCAGTAAAGCTTCTGTTCCATTTTTTCTCATGAGCTTACCAGCTGATTGTTAGGAGTATAAATACATATTTAAGAGGCTTCCTTGTCGTTTTTCGCATGACAAACATATTGCCTGCTGTCAATGTCAAATGTCGCTCATTTCGCGAATCATTCTCATTTCAACATCGCCACCAGCTTCTGCTGCTCCGTTGGTTGCCATATGACTCAAACGAAGATTCGTTCGGACTAGCTTCCCACTCGACTCGTCTCGAAGAATGCTCTAAAAGCGATTTCAGTGTCGGGTCAAACGAACCGACAAAACGGTAGCCATTTTTCCCATCCATTTCCGCTGCTTTTCAGCTCAGTCTTCGTCCATTTGTTTAGTAAATAAGGCAGTGGTAGAAACTAACGATTCCCCCGTAATCAGATCATTTGCCAAACGGCTACAAACGAATCGCATTTTTATGCCAGATTCCTACAGCAGACTGTTTTTACCGCCGAACATTTCGTCGGAAAATATCGTGCGAAAATGATTGCAAATGTCTGGAATTTATTGGACAAGATGCTCCATTGCTCGTCGCTAAATGGGGCGTTTGAGAGAATTAACTTGACCTCCAAACTGTTCGGACCACCGGCGTTAGTAATTTCGGCTACGATGGGTTGAGCGATTTTTTTTTCCGAACCACTTCGAAAATGGCCCGCTACTAGCTCGTCCACCGAAAAATGAAAGCACACACAAACGCACACAGACATGATACGACGTCGAGCGTGACGATGTCGACCGGGAGACGGAATTGACCATTTGTCTTGGAAATTTCTCAACATCACACGCACAAGCTGCTGCTTCCCATCATACGCCCAACGCGGTGGTAAAACAGAATATGGATGTGGGATTTTGTTACTGCATAAAAATATCATCTACGCCAAATTTTGCGCCATTTGCGGAGGAAAATTATCGTTCACCAGCAGCTTCACCAGAACGAACGGTACTGGCAATTGAGGCGATTTAAATCCGTACCCTTCAACGCTCGAAGTGGAAGATTCGACGAGAAGCTTCCCGTTCTTCGTGCAAATCGACAACAACGATGATCGTTGGATGGTCAATAAAACCGCGATTTCATAGCCACCACAGTTCTTCAACCCTCCGCCTTCTGCTGCTGGACAGAATGAAAACATCGGCGATGGATCCATGAGAATTTCCACCTGCTTCAAGCTACGTTACACTGAATACCGGCATGAGCATGCGTATTAGCAAGTTCAACTAACGGTGTTCTAAAGTTCTAAATATATTCGTAATTTTTTTCTTTGTCATAACATGCGAGGTTCCCCATGACGATCTTCCACAGTTCGTAGGTGATGTCATGGTTTTAAGCCGAAAAACAGATGACAGGAATAACGAGGGCAGTGGGAAATTAAGATGCGAAAAACCCTACCAGCAAAAATTTGCCTGTCCAGCAGGACGGAGAAGCAATCAAGCGAAACGATCATCGCATTACACTTTTCGCGTATGCTGTGAGAGGGCATTCATTTCGCGGCTTGCCCTAGGCCTTGCCAGTGGAAACCCCTCGATTTATTTACGTCGAAAATAGAACACTTTCCACAGTTTGCGTTCGTCGGTTTTGGATCCGTACTCGTGCAAAAGCAGCCGGGATAGTGAGAATGTGATATCATCCTCCTCCATTTGGCTTCAAGATTCGTTGAAGTGAATATTAATGAAGGGTGTTTGGATGGATGGGTGTGACTATACTTTTTCAGTATTTATGCAAAAATGTGTTAAAGTCACCGATAGCATCACATCATTCACAGGTTAGCTTCGATGTTCTTTTCCTACCGCTAAACAATCTCGTACCAAACTCGATCAAATCTCGATCATTAATCATGAGTAAATTTTCACTATCATTCCACGTTCATTCATGGATATCATGTATATTCAGCGACAAAACCTAGATTTCATCTGTACCACCGCCTCCTGCGTATTGACAGTCCCATTCCCTGAATTGAGCTATTTTCTCACCAAAAAAAACCTCTCCAAAATCTTAATAGACCATTGTTACATCGCGGAGCCCAAACAAACGCCGCCAGCGAGCAGTGGCAATGAAGAAATAGGGCCATCAATTTCCCGGCTTAATTTTCCTCTTTCTCCAAACAGTACCCGAGAGCGTCACAATGACGATCCGTATGCAATTTTTCATTTTCCTACCGTCGAAAGAGAAATGTTCCCCGACAGCACTTCGTCCCCTGCCAGATGGCGACGTTTTCATAATTGTACACATTTAATTCAATCTCAATTAGGTTTGGCTTTCGGTTGCCCGCCAACAGGTTTGCCATGGTGAACAAATCATGGGCGACGGCATTGCCTATTGTACGATTCCAAAGGGAAAGCTAATAGAGCAGAGCCGGGACCACCACGCTACTATACGGTTGGCATCGAACGAGAGTGCATCGGTGTGACTACTAATTGTTTCGCAGACATTCTTCACGCGCCCGGCAGCCGACGCATTCGGATTGATGCATAAGAAGACAACGCGCGCAAATGTGGGAAAGGGATAAATTAGGGCTTTAGATAAACCGTTGACACAGTTAACACCTCGGTTAAGATAAAATGGGGTGAAAATTGTTATTTTCCGCTACATTATTTATAAAAGTGGCGCAATGTACAATTGTACTGCCATAAGCCTTCCAGGTAAGTAATTGTCGAACGATATTTAACGCTTTAGATGAGAAGTAATAATATCTAAACAATGTGTTTATGTACATCGAACCTCCAAACGTAGAATAATTTCTGTAGATCAAGCAAAGGTTGCACTTTTGAATGCATAAACTAGAGAAGTCACCAATCATTCCCTAACACCCACCTCTAATAACTGAAATACCTACTGCTACTGATACACTGCATAGTTTAGTTCATAACTCGTCCATTAAACTCGTTTAGGTTGACTGACGGACAACCTTGAAACCATTTTTAAATAATTTATTTGTCTAACATGACTAAAGGAATGTCTCCTATTGCGTTGGCTGGTGCTAGTAGTAGGTGGTAGCCGTATCTTTTAACGATATTTTGCATTTATTCACAGTTAAGTGAATACATTTACTTTACTACGCCAACTCTATTGGGCTTCGTAGTCATCGATGCGCGGTAGTAAACCCTTCGTACCACATTCTTTCTGAAAATTGGAAGGGACCACCGCATTGTTTTCCTCTGGAGTCTTCATTGCCCCCTACAACATAATGTTGATGGATCAAAGCAGACCTCAAAACACACAAAAAGGTGTACAAACTTCTCCAGCTTTAATAGAGCAAACTTCTTCACTAGTTTCGCGCAGTTTTTGTGGATTTTCCGCGTCGCTGCTCATTGTTTGATATCACAACTTGATAGATCAAGGTCTCCTGTTCCTCTGACATTGATGAGATTGTTGTCACTGCCGCATTCACACGTTTAGATGGCTCATGGTGCGCATAGGCACGACCGGGAGAAAAACGAATTGTAGCTAAATGAAATTTCTCCTCAGATACCCCCAGCAACCATCCCCCCGTTTTCTACCATCGGCCACCAGTAGAGCGCGGAAAGAAAGCGACAAATTTTCCACATCATTTCATCGATCCGCTGCGATGTGAACGATTTGGTGCACAGTCAAGCAAACGGGGCCGCCACCATTACGCCGGTCTGTGTTTAAATTGTCTTTTGTCTTTTTTAAATTGGCTTTGTGCTCGCGCGCAACACATTACAGACCTCTACCGAAGATTGAATTACTACGCGAATGCTGATTGAGTTGGTTGCTAGTTCATTCTAACTCATTGCGAGGAACCTGGGCTCATCATCTTCGAGATACGTTGCTCAAGATCTAGTACATTACTGCGACCATGTTTAAGGGAACCAAGCTTTATCAAGCTTTTTCCAGATCAACTCCACTTGATCCAGTTAAACCAAGGGCATTTAAGAAAAGTTCCCTGAACAGTACATGCTCGTACCATTTGTGGTCACATGCCAATTCTGCTGTAAATAATTTAATTTCTAGTCGTTTTTAACTACCATGTAATGATTCATCATCCCTTTATCTGTGTAATGCGATAGAAAAAACCAAAAACTTACCTTGTGATTTATGTCCTGCACATCTTCCAAGCTTACATCACTGTACATGTCTTCAGCCGTATCACAGTTGGAGCTTCTGCCGGACGAGTTAAAGCTCGAGGATCTATAAAGATGACTAAAAAGAAAAAAA
>JAOEFI010000007.1:1722089-1735127 GCA_034621735.1 Anopheles plumbeus
AGAAGAAGAAGAAGAAGAAGAAGAGGCGATGCGATCCCAAACCACCCCCAACCCCAGCGCCCATCGAGTGGCTAGCCGTGATTTATAGTGCAACTTTGGGAGCGACGCAATTTTCTAGATAAAAGTAAATTACGCTTGAATAATGAGAGTCGCTGAAGTTCACGCTGGAGATACTTTGTTGCCAAACAGTGGCAACTGGCCAAACCGGAGAGCCGGAAGGAATCCCCCAATGGGCCGTCGCACGTCACTGAGTTGGTTGGCTCAGACCCCTAAGGCTACTTTCTGACCGAAGGCACAACTTTGCCGTTCGCTTAACGCTTCACTAGATTAATTGAATTTTGTAAAGAATGAAAACTTCCCCGAGATTGGATCGTCACCGGGCACGCTGTATGCACTTTCCACTGAGCGCACACTATCGATGAAAATTGTTCCGGAACGTCGTGGGGAAAGCTATAATAGTTACCTAGCAACAAGTACCATCGATGGAGCGCCCCACAATGTCCATCCAAATGATGTGACACTTAAAACAGGGGCGTGGATCACCAATGTGGAGTGCGTTTCTTTCGAATGCGATGCCCCACACACACCCCAACGCACACAGCAGTAGTGGAAAGTTTGTCTTCCAGCACACAACAGCACAAGTACCGCCAATTGTACCGAACAACGAGGGTCCGAAGTCGTTTCCGTTGTCACCGGCTACAATGGGCACTTTTATGACCACTTAACCTTCTAATGCAGCTCGTGTGTGTTGTGTCTGTGGCTGTGTGTACGGAATCAGGGCCAAAAGTGGTTCCCCAACAAACCCCCCCGGGGTGGGAAACGACCGGGATTGGTTTCCTTTTCGTGCTACTGTTGCAGCTAAACTTGCAACCATTTACTTGCCGCTCTGCTTGAAAGCTGGGCAAACTCAATTTTAAAACTATTTATAAATGTATGATAACCATTTACTCCCAGCACGAGGGCTTTTGGCATCGGCGAAGGCACTTCCGGCGGCAGCCCCCGGGTAGAAACGGAATCAAGCAGAAATGTAACTATTTTGCAAATTTTAAACGCGCCATTTCGCTCTCCCCAGGATACCTTCTCCCGGGGTATCGGGCTGTCGAAGTAACGCAAATTGCTTTCACTCCGTGAAACGGAACCCGGTTCCCTTTTGGTCGGCTGGGAGGTAGCGCGTGACGATTAGTGTATTTGCAGTGACATTCCAATTTAGAATCCTCCTAGGACATTGGCTGTAATTGAGAGTTTCTTCAACACGACAGATAAGCACTGGACACTCTCTTGGACCCTAGGCAATCAAAGCTAGTTCATTTGCGAGCAAGAATATATAAAGGATGTATTTACCTTATGAGCGAAAATTCAGAATATTCTTCCATCAGTACTGCTTATCGAAAATAGTGTTGAAGGATTGCTCCACGTCGCAATTCCGTTTCTCACTATCACAACTGGCAACCCAAAAATTATATTATGTTTAGTTTGAAAGCTTTCACGCCATTTCCGAAATTGATCTCTCAAACACTCCCACTTGGCGGACTTGGCGTCTCCTACTGAACAAATTACTTTCGTAATCTAAAAAAGGCGACTCAAATAAAGAAAAGTGCGAATTTTATGGCAAAAAATCTTCTATTCAGTTATATGTTTCGAAGAACACTATTACTTGGAGCATTTTCAAACAGTTCGTATAGCACAGAAAAACATCGGTCTTATAGAAAGACTAATAATAAGTTAGTACATTCGCACTAAACCAAAGTTTCTCCACTTCTGATTATGTTCCATTTTCAGCATAAAAATTCAGACGGTTCCGCTCGTTAATCATAATAAAAGCAAACGTACGCGTATCTCGCAGCACTCCGTACATAAAACCGTACGAATATCACGAAAGTTATAATTTATGATCATTATAGCAGTCAATCGGCGCAGATAATGCCCGGTCGCGGCAGAAACATTGAAACACTGTACGGAAAAGCGAACCTGTCATCCCAATCATATGCCGGGCGCGGAAAGACACAACGGACGAGAAAATTGATATAATTACCACCGATTCCCGGAATGCCGTCGATGGCCAGCATCCTTCCCGCCAGCAGGTGGTACGTTCGCTGTCGGGGACGAACCCACTCGCCGCTGGACTTATACATTATTCATCGTTGAAATCAAACACCCAAAAGTTTGATTAATTACTGACGCCCCGCCGCCACCCGTCATGAGCGTCAAATGGATTATATTGACGTTTATTGCCGGTGATGTATTAATAAAACACGATGTCAACGAGGGGCGCGATATGGGGCAAACAAAAGGGAGCATAGTAGTAGTAGTAGTAGCACAGTACCCCCGAGTTGACAAGAATGACAGGCGAGACTGACGGGCGATGTCAAGGCGTAGTGTTACCTGCACGACAAGCGTCGTTGGCATCAGTAGTGGTTCGTTCATGGCACTCTGTGCGCCTGTCGTTCGAGGAAGAAAAAAGCGCACCCTTGGGAAGAGTTATGACATTTTTTATTCAAGTGCATGTCCTCCATCAAACCGACCCACCCGGTTCGTGGAAGGGCTCCCACCCCTTTGGCGCTGAGAGGAAAGAGGATTACGCATGAAATGTTGATGTCATTTGCTCATTTCCTCGCTTGTGTACATATAGTGCTTTCGGTGGCAATGTTTTCGCGCCAGGAGTAGTCGAATAGATTTTAATGAAAAAATAAACCGTATTCCGTAAACACGAACTGTTAGAAGTGCACAATATCATTTAGCGGGGATACTGTTCAAAAACAGTTCCGTCTGAAGCGGCAACATTTTCAATATTACAGTTTTTTTTAAAAATAAATAGTAAGTAATAGAAAATGTACCCCACCGCAATCTACCATCCTCGACAACATGATGGCACTATTCGAACTCTATTCGTCAGAAACTATTTTCTGTCAGAAAATCGTCGAAGCATTTACTCAACATTTCTCTTGCGCGGGCTCAGCATAAAACTAATTTAATTCATGCACTTGGTTCAATCATGCTCCTTCCTGAGGCACACACATTTTCATATTTTATCACCCGTTCCTACGTCCCCCCTACGCCATATTGGATTGATTCAATTATTTTATATCGCCCAACATCGGAAGCAAATCTTTTTTTATTGACAGACCCCAAAAATGGCGGTCAGATTGAAACCGGAAAAGAAGATAAAGAAACCGGGCGAAGGACAACCGGGATGGTCGTTTGACCGTCTCCTTTCTCCGGATAATGCAGCGCTTTTTTTTGGGTGGAGTAGACGAAAGAACACAAGATGATGTAAACTGGGCCATCTACAGGCTCGGCCGGCAATAGTTAAACAGCAGAAAATTGACCCAATGTGACGTGATTGCAATATTCAATTCCGGCAGTATTTCTTTTGCAAGCTGGCATTTGTGTTGGGTCGCATTTAAATTCGGGTTGTTTCCAGCAGGGCCCGAGGCAGCCGGCGGTTTGCTCATGTTTATCATTATTTAACGTGAATGTTTTCTTTTATCACTAAATAACTGCCAGCATCAGCAAGCGTGCAGTTTTGGCCGCTGATTGCTGATTGCGTTTCCGCAAAATGTTTGAAGATGAGATGTGGTTATATGCTACCGTAAGAAATATAAGAAAGCTATTTCATCATTTGTTACAATTTTGTTTTATTTATACTCAACAGTTTTGTGAAGTTTGAGCCGCCATCTATGTTAAAGCCGTAAAAGGCGTCTTATCATGTCCGGAAAAGTAGCTTGGGTTTTGGTTTTATCTTCATAAAATACTTCTAACATTTTCCAAACCCCAAAAACAGACGATCCATTGTTCCCGAACTAACACTCTATAAAAGGGTCTAATCTTTCTAAAAGCCACCCCCGAAATCGTTATGGTTATGTGAAACTCACTGGAGTATTTGCTCCTTCTGCGTTTGGGCATTTGGGCGAAATAAAAAAAAAAAGGCATTCGAAAACTGAGTTGACCAGCAGCTGGCTGGGGCTGAGGTAGACCCTCTGTAGAGGGTACATTCTTCATCATGTGTTGCGTATTTATCCCGTGGTATCGTTTCCCGAACCCAAGATAGCAGATGTTTATGTGCGCTCATGCACCGTGCGGCCGCCCGTGTCGGCCGAAGAAAGTGGAAAATCCTGGCACGGACCGTTGGAAATAATATTGGAGGCGTTCATCGAAAATACGCATCCATGCGAGCGGTGGAAGACCCCCGGTGTAGGAAAATAAACCAGCCAGAAAAAAAAAGAAGAAAAATGAAAAGACGATACAACAAATCTGCAGAACCTTCCGAACTGGCGTACTAAATCCCTTCTGAAATGCTGCCACACAAATGAACAGATGAGGTACGTATGTTCGTATATGGTGTAGCGGCTCATAGGCATGAGTATTATGGCAGCATAACCATAACCATAACATGGAGCACACATTACTCATACGATAGTGTCTTTCCGTGCGTTTTGTGTCTGCCGTCCTCGCATCCTATGAAAGAAAGCTCCAGTCCAGCCAAATAACAATGATGGTTTTATTCAGGGTGCAATAATCAAGAAGAGCCGAATGAAATTGCGTATTTGTCTTGAAAAAAGCGTTTGTTTTTGCATGTTCAATACGTAAATGTATAATTGCTTCCAGTTAGTTCCCTTTGGATTCGCCCTGTTTTGCCTAAAGTTTAGGTCTTATGGGCCCTTAATCAAATGCATTACTGTTTGCGATTCATCAAATTTCGCGAGAAAATAAAGCCCCCCTTCAGTCAACAATCTTCTCGCTACAATTAGAAGGTATGTTCCCTGCTGAAGCATGACGATTCGTGGGAGACATCAGTAAACGATCTGCCAAACGTCAATGCAAACAATATTCGCTCCAAGGCGGTCCACCATTTGCCATGGTTTCAGCATTGATGAGGTTTTCCGCTCCACTTAAACGTGAGCAAACTTGAGCCCGGTCGGTCGGTAAATAAGCCAGCGGTTTTGGGCGAAAACAAATCAAAGTATTTCGTCCTTCCACGGATCCAACGGAGTTTACCATCGTTTTCCATTGCCACCGCATGATACGAGGCGAGAAATGTGGACCAAAAAATTCACGCCGACCGAATGTGAATACGGTTTTACCTGTTCTACAGAACCAGTTCTAGAGACTGCTGCGCTACATTCACATCTATACAGAATGTTAGCAACGTGGAAAACAAATGTGTCTCAGGTATTTCAGTCAGCAAATAGCAACGAGGGAAATCCGCAAACTTCACAGTCAAAAATGACACCTAAGCTCTTACCCTAGGAAGAAAAATGGACAAATATGCGCCCTACTTCCTTCACTCAATATGCTGCCTATGGTGCAAACCAGAAGGTCCACTGATAGACGTTACGATTGCGCAACCGTCACATAATGCCACAGCGACGGTGAAACTTTTTATTCCAAATACTAATTGTTCTCCTTGTTTGGCAAAACTTTTCAAACTTTTGATAGCATTACTGTCTCATTTCCGAAGTGCGTCTGTGCCGAAGTTGGACCCCTTTTGGGGTTCTCCTTTTGGTTGTGCTGTCTTTTCTTGTGGCATATTTTTCATCCCGAAGTACATCTTAGAGGGCGACATGTGTGTAGAACGTTGCCAGTGGATTAGTGTTCCGGCCCGGTCGTTTGCTTCAATTAATTCACCGACTGCCGAAAGTTATCATAGGAGAATGCCTGCATGTTCAAACGGAAATGCCACGGAACATGCCACAAATATGCCATCTGTTTCAGCTCAGGTGCGCACTGCGAAAGCAAATTGACGTACATACATTTGTTGCCTCGTTTCGGGAATTTGGTTGGCTTTAGCGAGACTCGGGGACTCTAGTGGAACAGAACATTTTCACAACAGCATCAACGAGAAGGTAGGCCTGCTACATAAATTTCCCGTGGCATTTTTTAGATATGAAGTCGTACTAACATTTGTTCTATATAAAAAAATGTTCCTGTTTTCCTGTTTTTATATTATGCCTTTAAATTAGAATATTAATTGATCATATAAGGTACAGTGTCATACGGACTACTATTAGTGGAAGACTTAAACCAACAGCATTGTGATGGAGGCGCATGGTAATTTTATCATGCGAGATTGTGAAGCATGTTTAATTTTAAGGTTTTATATTGTGATGTCACACATAGGACAAGAGAGAGAGACAATATTTGTTTTAGGTGTTTTTGATTAGGAAGTACGAATTTGTATTAATAATTTGATGCAAACTGGTGTACAAGCAGCTACCAGTGATAGATTTGTACCAGAGCGATGGAGGCGCACGGTAATTTTCAATACGAACTTGAATTCGATTCGTATGATCATTTCCATTTGGATAGCCAGTTATAAAACATATGGAACAAAATTGATCTAACGCTAATTAATTTATCCAAAAATTTATGTTCGATAAACGAAAAAAACGTAATGAACCAGAACCATCAGAAGATCTGATAAACGATTATATTGAGGACATACAAAAGTTGAAGAAGAATCGTGGATGACAGAAAGAACAAGGACAACATTGAATTTGAAAACTAGGTACTACGGTTCTCTTCCTTTAAAAACTCGTTTAATCTTTCTCGATTTTTTTGATTTCTACTGTATTGTCAAAATGAAAAAGTTCAAGAACTTTTTTTCTAAAGTATTGTTTTCCAAAGTATTGCTGATGCTATCAGTTGCAGTCTGAGGTGAACTTTTCCTTCTATGCAGCGTGTTGAAAACTAGAACAAAGTATCTTCTTTTCAGACAACAAAGTACAATTTTCTATGTTTTTTGCAATTCATTTATACGCTCGCATAATAGTGCAGCATAACAGACGAAAAAGTCTTTGAAAGGCGTGATATTAAATAAAACAGGCAGTCGGAAAATTCACACCCGGCCCCTTATGATTTACATGACCACCTCGCTGGCTGTTTTCACCAAAGCTCACCTGAGTTCTATGGTACAGGGCGCCGTCCGACCGAAGGCCCTGAAAATAATTTTCCGGTTTCCATTTCTCTCCGACCCGGCATCCTGTTCGTTACGAGCAGCTGAAAATATTACGGGATGCGTCGTAAACAAGAACAAAAACATTGTCAACTACGGGAAAACCAACACCAGTTGTGTTAATGCTGGTCACATTGAGAAGTTACAGAAGAAGGATACACAAATCCCTACCATGGACACTTACATTTGCTTGTGCCACCGTTGGGCTTCATTCAGATGGAGTGAAGCTGTTCGTTTGGTTTGTTCGTGTGGAAAAGAAGAAAAAAGAATTGGTTTAACGCGCCCGGACGCTGTTTGTCCTGCGTTATAGACCGTGCGGAAGGAGATGATGTCGCACAACTGCCCGGTAAAGGGTATTCCACCTAGTTGAGCTTTTTCTGCAAGACACTTGAATTTACGGTGCCTGGGATATTCTCTTTCCGAGTTTTTGTCTTGGGTCCCTTTGAGATAAGTGTGCGCCAAGCAGCCGAAACTTAAATCCCAGGCCGCTATTTTGAAATCAGATTCATAATAATATGAATGGTAAATACTGCCCCATGGAAGAGTATTTCGATTTGATGTTTTGCTTACATTACAAATGTTTATGTTTATGTTTATGTTTACTGAAAGTTTGTATGTTGCAAGTTCGAAATATAGCTGCATAATGATCTGACAAGAGTGAACTAAACGGTTGTTTTGTATTATCATCATCATCATCATCATCATTATACAATCTATTCAGCCAACGGCGATATGAATTTTTTTTTAACGAAACATGATTGATTTGTCAAACAAAATTGAATGTTCCACAACAAAAGGTTTTATACAGAACATGTTTTAATAAATAACAATCTATAGGTGTGTTGTATATCCTAGTGTGTTGTATATACAAGAAGCTAAAGGCAAAACTTACTTTTATCCTGGATTGCTTCACGTCTGCAAACCGCCATAAACGAAATCGGCAACAATGTATAATGTATCATATCCAATGCAGAGAGTTTTTGGCGCAACGAATATATTATGTTCGCAAGTATCGACCCGCAGCTTGAGCTCAAACTTCGGCTTCATTTTTGATGATCGGTATTGAGCGTCACTGGTTCCGACACGCCGTGTGGATGCGGATGCGCATGAAGCACACTACTAAAGCATTGAGCGCTTTCCGAAACAGCAACGGTTCTCGTCGGTTTTTAGTTGAAGTTGTTTTTTAGTTTGAACATAATTTATTCAAATTATTTGTATGCTGGATTTGGGGTTCAGTGCCGGAAAAAAAGCCGAAACTATGATATAAAGGATATAACTACCATCCACAGTCTAGCAATTGTACGCTAGCACGAAAGTGATCAATTTAAAGTTTGTATAGAAGCTATAACGTATCATTCTTATACACGTGCATTCAGTTCCTGTTATCCAATCGTTGCTGCACCTTTCTTGTTTTTTTTTTGTTGTTGCAAAACCCAACCCCAACCACATATTGATTTTGGTAAACTTTGGATGTTTGCTATTGATGGAGAGAAAAACATGCTGCGATCGATGGAAAGTTAGCAAGAAGACCCTGGAGGGAACGGGTTCTACGCTGTGAACGGGCACCCTCCCGCTGAAATGCATGCAGAATTTCTTGGCCACCGTCTGCGGGTCTGCTTCACCGTCGGAAGTTGAGTGCTGAAGAAACATTTCCAAATGCAGCGAAACTGAATCTCAGAATCTCCCACGAGGGACTCACCTGTAATAAGCTCAAGGATACGCTTTCCATCCCGTCCGCCTGTCGAAGACTCAATCAGCGACTGCGGTGAACCATGTGCGGGCTAGGAGCTGCTACTTATGTGCTTTCGGGGAGCAAGAAAGAAAAAAAACAAACACTACACGAGCTGGATGATGCCAACACGGCTTAGCGGGATGTCGGAGAAGCTGTTTCGTTTTTTTTTTTGCAGTGGAAAAGTAAACGGCAAGCTGACGTGATGCAACCAGGGATGTTGGTGGTTGGTCCCTGATGTTATCCTCCATTCATAAATATTTATCTTTCGTCTGGTTTGAGAGAGAGAAAAAAACACATCCTCCTCCTCCTCCTGAACCTATTTTGGAACCTTCGGAAGATGTTGCCATCGAACAGTGAACTTTTGTATGGGAGTGCATAAATAACGCAAACCTATGAAAAATATATACCACCCGTCCCCTAAAACAACCCTTCCACATTATTCTTGCATTAAACGATTGGTCCGTTCTATTTAAATTTCAAATCGACACGATCAGTGTGAAACTGTCCTATTCTACATGGTTCGTAAGAGAACTCGTTTCAACTAAATGTACAGTGTTTGTGACAGAAGAATTATGGTACAGTTTGCCTAATCAAGGAAAACACTGTGTTATTATTTTGTGAACAACGTGTTTTTTTTTTTGCAATACAAACAACCCGATAAAGTTTGATTTAGTGAATCTGTTTGCTTAGGAAAGCACAAATATGTGAGAATTTTGCTTTATAAAACTATAATTTATGTAAAACAGTATTCAACGAGTATATAGCTTTGTATAAGTAGTTTATAGAGCCCTCAGTTGATATTCAAATAACTAATACTAATAATAACATACTAATAAGCTATTAAAGAAAATAGTGTAAACCTTTATTATGAAAAGTAAACAACATACCTGGAATACCCAATAATGAAGTTTTCTACCGATGACCGCCGCCGGGTACCTAAAATTCTCCATCATATGCGAAACACGCAATTACCGTCACGTCCATCTGCCATAGTATTGGGGAAAAGTTTTCCACCATTTCAAACAACAATCGGGAATGAGTAGCACCGAACAGACGGAAATATCCAGTTCGGTTCAAATGGAAACGATAACTGGAGCAATGAAGCGACAAAAACCGGGCATGTTGGCAAATAATAATTCCCCACCTCGATGACGGAACATCAGTGCACACACCGAGAAGAAGGCCAACACTGGCCAACACATTCCGTACATTGTGATGATGTGGTGGGTGGATGAAGTACCGGGCCAAACGGAGGGACCGGCTTCCCAGCCACTTGCCCTGGGCCAAAACTTTCAACCCAAAAACCGTCCAAATGGCCGTCCTACGGGGGCCGTGGACCTGATCTGATGTGATGCCGTCACATTACGGTTATCGTTTGTCCCATTACCGAACATAATGTCTGTCAATGTTCGGGGTCCTTAGCTCGACTGTTTGCACGCTTTCGGCGTCTTCGCTCGAGATGGCGGTGACTTTCCTCGCCGTTATTCCGTCACAATTTCCGTCATTCGTCGTGCTGTCAGGTGTGTTCCATTTTTCGCTAAAGAAAATTCAATTATTGAAGTGGATGTCATCACGCCGAAAACTTCAAAACGTCGATTTTTCGTCTGCCGAAAAATGTCGATCCAGTTATGCCTCGGCTGTCATCACTTGTTCATTTTCGTATATTGCACGTGACCAGAAGGATGTTTAACGGTTGGATGGAGATGAAAACCAAAAGAAATCTGTCTCCCTAATGTGTCAGAAACTGATGAAATCTCAATGTTCATCTGATGACTTTGATGACTGATGAAAACCAGCTGCACTATTGATCCTGTTCGAAAGATATGATGATTAATGGTTAATAAATTAGTTTAAGAATTACTTTTTTATTGACTACGAACACGCTAGTTATTAGCCATTCCACACAGCTAGAAGATCGTCAAAAACACTGCTTATCATGTTTTTTTAAATACAACATGCAGATTAAAGCCAGACGTGAAGATGCGGCATCAAACGTCAGCTACCTTTTGAGCATATCTCCCACGAAGCGGATTAGAGTGCTCTCCGGTCCTACTTCACTCCCATCATTAACTGGAAAACCGTAAGCAAGCATGCAACTCCCAGCAAATATTTTCCACGAGCCCCGACTTCTTACGGGCCTACATTCAAATTAAATGCTGCATATGTGAATCGCCCTTCAGATGCTTGTCGGTAGACGCGGTTGAATAAATTGGAAAGCATAAAATACGAGAATCACTTGTGGCTTAACGGTGAAGTGGTCGATGGGGGCCGTTTCGTTTACTAACCACTCTAGAAATGGAGCATAACAGCCGAACGAGGGAAATGGAATCGCCAGAACGGAACTACAGGCTCGTCAAACACGTAACACGCGCCCGACGAATGATGAGCCTCCAACTGCACGCTCGCCCATACGGCGAACGGGAAGGTGAAGAATGGCCAACGCAGGTTCTGCCAAAAATCCTCGAAGCGATCCAACGAACGCCACCTCGCGCCGAGGATATTCGGTGTTTAGCGCGGTGCCTGAACATTATGTTTGAGCATTATGTGCCCCTACCCCCGGGTGGCGTGAGGTGGGCGGTGGGTGAAGTGTATTATTTCCACAAGACCAAACAAAGCCACACGCAGCGAGAATGCGCTCGGAGGACGATTGAGAAAAGCGAAAGTTCGCTGCTGGTTAGCGTGCGGTCACAATAACAATTTCGAAAGTTCTTGAGCAGCGAAGATTAAACTTCTCCATCGCTCCCCGGCAGCCACCGCCGTGTAATGAAAAGCTCAAACACAACCATCTCGCTTCGGTTGATGGTGAGCAAAAATAGAAACTCACACCACGCACGCACGCACGCAACCATATCAACCTTCTCTCGAGGCGCGCGGACCGGGGCTGTGCGTGTGTGGTTGCGAAGGAGGACAAGTAACAACGTGAGCTTCCCTCTGAGCTGCCACCCGGAATCATCCGTGGCGCGGCCCGGAAGGGTGGAAGGATTTGCATATTTTATGTTTATTTTAAGCCCCGGTCTGATGTGGGATAATGATGTTTCGCCGCGGCAAAACAAACGTTTTCGGAGAGTCGGTCCCGCCGCGCTCCGAGCTCCGAGCGGCTAGTTCCGGTTTAAGTAGGCGAGTGGTGGTGGTGGTGGTGGGGTTGTTGTGTTGGGGCGAAGGGGGGAGTTGGTGGTGTTGTTTGGTGGGAGAGGAGGCGGGACTACCGTACCACGAGAGCACGGGACAGCTTTCCACTTTGAGGCAAAGGGTTCCACGATTGCGGGCAAATGGGGTTTAGAGAAGCTCTGGGTCATAGCTCTGTGTCGTAGTTGAGTGTGTAGGTTTATTTTCGCTGGTGAGGGAGATTCATGCTGACAATATGCACATCGCAGCCCCATCTAACTGCCGGTACTTTGAACGCCTATGGCTTGCGTCCTTCGTCTCGCTGCGATGCGATGGATTTCGGTGAGAGATTTAATACTTTCGCTGCTCAGACCGCTTCTGCCGTATATGTGCATGCTGTATCACACATCAGCAACGAACTGTTGAGTAACACGAATCTTTTTTTTTTTTTTGTTCAGTGAAATCAATCGTTCGAAATTTAAGGCTTTCACTGTACACATCAATGCCAAAGAGAATGTCTATTTAGAAAGTTCATGTTTTCCGTACAGATTTCATGTAAATCGATCCAAACATTGGCCTCTCAATAACCTTTGTCGAAGGTCGCAGAAGTCAAAGGTTGCACACGAACTGACAATAATACGACTTCTTGTAAATGTATGATGCTAGTAGATTGTGTTTGGAATTCAATGTCGAGCCGTTCATGTTATTCAACTAACTACGTCAATCAAGTGTTCTTATTTCAACTCTGTAAGAAATACACCACTATCAGGATCTCACTTTTGGAACGTCGAAAGGAACATTCTTTATGTCTAACATGACAATAACATTAACTATTGCTGCTCATACTCCTGTTTTACATCGGCTAACATCTCTATTAAAGTTGGTAATTACCCATTCTAGGGCTCGCCACCGTTTGTCGCCCTACTGGCCTTTGGGGCGCGGCAAAAATAACCACGAGTAGTTGGTCATTGCCAGGTCTAGCCATTTTCTCCTCAGCCATTCATTAACGGAAGTTTTTTCCTTGCGGAAGGAAGATGGGAAAACGGAAGCTAGTGACTGTGCCACGATGCGGCATGATTCCGTTCTGGCATTCAACAGTGCGGTAATGTTCAGTTTTGCTATCACCCCAAAACCACATTATCACAAAAGTTAGTCTAATGAATAGGAGGAATGGAATAGATGGAACCAATGCAAGGAAAGTAAAACTATCGGGTATCTCCTGAAGCCTTGGTGTGCACTAGGACCGGTC
>JAOEFI010000007.1:1735227-1751757 GCA_034621735.1 Anopheles plumbeus
GCTGCACTTTTCTAATGCATTCGCTCTCATAAACGAATACGTTTAGATTGCTCTAGGAATACACTACCGAGATGCCTGCGTAATGGAATTTGCTGGCCTCGATGCTGATATTGTGGAATAAACTACTATTTCCAAGAAATTTCAGCTTTAAAAAATGTTTCTGTAGCCCCTTTGTAGTTATCTTTCTCGAGCCAGCGCTCGCAAAGAAGTAATCGACATCTACAATTCTTAGTTGCTAATATGGACTGGAAGAGTACACGAGTATGCAAAGTTCATTTCAAATGGTTCGGGCGAACGAGTGTTCATTCAGTTTTCCCCGTTTTCCCCGCCATTCCAGGTTTCCCCGACTTTGCGGGCTTTCCCGACTTCCCAGATTTCCCCGACTCACAATATTTTCCCCTTTCAAACAGCGAGGGGAACCTATTGCATTCATTTTCTGCTGGTTCATGGCGTAGTCATTCGAAAAACGCTTGGTGATGCCAAGGATATGCTGCAAAAACAGTTCCTGAAAATCTAGGATCAAGAGGAAAACCCGAAAAGCGTATAATAATAATATTGAATGTAGGAAGAAGATGCAATACGAATCAATTTAAATAGCTTGCACAGATACCATTTTATTTTGCAACAATCGTTTCCAGGATCATAGTGTTTAAAAGGCTTGTTAAGCATTGAGATGTTGTATTTTATACTTATCGACACGACAAATAATAAAAAAGTTGTATATTTGTATATATTGTATAAAATTGGTCTACCACATTGGTTCAGCAATAAAATGATGATAACATTTGAACATTTCAACTAGCAATTAACTAAATAGTACCATACGAAGACCATAGGTGTATAATTTAGGAACATTTAAGCAGAAGCGGGGAACATATAAAGAAGAACTATAATCGCACACATACAAAAGAGTTAAAACCTAATAAAAACTCTATACAAAGACGCATTGTAGATTGGATCCGCCGCGAGTGAGCTTGATCGGGACATTGCAACCAAAAAAAGGGTTGGTGACTAGGGACATATCTGCAAGTAGGAGATAAAAGGTATGAAGAGTCTTCACTGTCATTCGGCATGAATTGTGCCAAGGGGGCTATTTTGAAGACCATTTCGTAACTCCAAAATATCCAAACGGACCGATGGATAACTTGTAGAATCTATGGTTGCAACATATAGCTGAGTATATCGATCGTATAAGATCCTACAATTGAGAGAATGTATGTGGCGTTGGGCACATAGTTCAGGTCCCGAAGGATCTGAAGGGTATTACACACACCTTGCTGAGGCATAAAACTGTTCGTGTGCTATTATTAAATGGGCGTTGAAACCGGGCATAGGACTGTTCATTCGACATGCAGAGATAACCAACCGTAAAACGAGAATACGGTTATTTGCTGAGTTTGTTGATTCGCTACCTAGCTCCATTCGCTCGTCCGAAGTTATTCTTCAATTGCTTTTTCTAATTCGATAGATAGCTGCGGATCGCCAGTGTTGCCGTTGTGTATAACCGTTTTCAACGAGGCAATATAGCCGTCCGGTAGTCCCGTTTCCTTTGCTCCATTTATTATGATATTCATGTAGGTTTTGGATGGTTGCCGTTCGTACGGACGATCTTCATCTGGAGCCAAGTGGCATGGATTATTTACCAGCTGATATACTCGACACTCAAGTGTAGCGCCGTTAGGAATCACAACAGGAAGTGTGAGTGGTTTATACACACTCTTATGGACACCTTCTTGTCGATCCAAATCGGGAAGGTTGCTGTTGTCGATTTCCCATATGGCACCCCATACTTTGTCACCTTCCTTCTCGACGATAGTTGCCGGGGCTCCTCTCCATCTGGCTGCATAGTGGAAGAAATCCAAACTGTAGTCCTGTAAATACAAAAGTGCTTGTGTTAAATAGGATGTTGATGCAAGTAGTCGTAACCAAAAAAACCCACTTTTAGGTATCCGTATCCTTTACGTACTGCAGATGGATTCTGAATGTGTATCCGCTTTGCTAACAGGTTACTGCCATAGGCAAAGTAGTGGAATGTTCCGGCAGACGACATATCAACCGACCAAACTGATAAGAACCCTAAAACCGGTGATGTAGTGGTATGATGCAGTTTGGACCAGCCAAATTAAATACACAATTGCCATTGAACAAGCATGGCTGCGGCACAGGTGCTACAACTTACCAAACACTAGATATATCACGAATGTGCTAAACAATTTAAGGACAATGAAGAAATTTCGCAATGAAAAAGGTTTATCGAGTGAAAGTACAAGTGAAATTATTACTCACTTCATCGGCTGGATTTGTTGATAGCTGAGTTGTGTACCATCTGAGTTGACATGGAGCGGTTGAGTTCAAGTTGAGTTGTAGATAAGCACTACTTCAACAGATTGCAAGGTTTATCGTTTTATATCTCGTATGGGATTTATTTTACTTGATGAGAAATTACACTAAAATTTACTGTTGCAATGGTCGACATATTGGTCATAATAGTCTTCTTGGCTACATCACCAACGCCCACAAAGGATTTTCGATCAAGCTTTGGATCAGCTGTTTTCTGTTATGAATGAAGGCATGCAGAGCAAATTTTAACACATACCTGGCGGTGTCTCATTAAACGCGGTTAGCCGTTTTACGTTTGCCGGAAGAAACCTGTTAGGAACCCGGTTAGAAACCTGTTTTCATAGTTTTGAGGCTCGTACTGTTGATATAAAGTTCTTTTTCATGTTTCACATCAACAATTGCGGCAAGATGATACGTTGAACATTACGGAAAACCCGCGAATCCGAGCTCGTAGCCGTATCCGAGTATTGTACTGTCAAACGACGTGCCAGTTGTCAAATTAGATTGTTGCATAAACAGAGTTCTAGACCGCAGTGATTTGGAGAACAACGCAGAGATGGCCAATTTGGCTAAATTGTTTCAACGCTTATCTATAACTACGTTCACTAGAGATGCACGCTATACGAGCGTACGGCCAATATCACTGAAAAGCTTGGAAATATACCTAAACAAACCGAAACCAGGAGCCGGGAAATCATACCGGCGCATTGTTCACTTCCCGGAGGAGTACACCGTGGAACCCCTAGGAGTTACGAATCTTGCCGGCCGAGATCCCGAAACCGGCCGAATGATAGCGAAAGGAATCGGGGGCGGGATCAAACACAAGTACCACTGGATAAAATGGGTACGCGATGGACCGTTGGAAGGCCCGCCGCAAATAGAAAAGGTGATTGAGATTATTGATGATGGTTGTCGCACGGCAAAGGTAGCCCTAGTTGCGGTCGGAAATGAAATGAAGTACATTCTCGCCACGGAAAATATGAAAGCGGGAGATCTAATCAAAACATCCCGCTTCATTCCTCGAATTCCAGGTAACGAAAAGTATCTAATTTTTTCGAAGATTTTCTAACAACTTGTTTTCCTTCAGTGCGTGCAAATGAGGGAGATGCCTACCCTTTAGGTGCTTTGCAGGTTGGCACACAAATTCATTGCTTGGAGAAATACCCTGGTGAACCATGTCATCTGATACACGCTGCCGGTTCATATGGAACAATCCTGCGCAAGTTTGACGAATTAGTAGTCGTTCAGCTGCCATCGAAGCAAGAGTTCGCGTTCCAACAAACATGCATGGCCACTGTGGGGCGCCTGTCGAACATAGCGCATAGTAAAACACCGATCGGCTCAGCTCAGAAGAACCGTGAGCTGGGCAATCGTCCTCGCTCTGGGTTATGGCAGCGTAAGGACGGTCGGCACGGCAGGAAGGTGCGTCGTCTACCTCCAATGCGTGTGATTCCTCCTCCGTCCGAAAAAGTTCCTGAACCTTTGAAGCTCACCTTGAACCTGTAAGCAGTCCGCAGTAGCCTAACAAAATACAACGGTGTGGTGGATACCTAATGGATTCAATAGGAACGGAGACGGCTTTTATTGTTGCCTAGAAAGAATATATTTTAACGTTTCTGTGACTTTAACTAACTACCCCCCTACAGTTTTATTTGTAACGATTGCTTAACCTAACCTTAAGTGAACACAATTCGATAAACATCGGCGTACGTAGTTGCATAGTGCACCTCCAAGCCTTCCGTAATAAACGTGGGTAGATCGGTAAAGTCTTTCTTATTCTCTTCCGGCAGAATAATGCAATTAACTCCGCTTCTTTTTGCTGCGATAGTTTTTTCTTTGATTCCGCCAACTGGTAACACCTTCCCCATGAGCGAAACTTCTCCGGTCATTGCCACGTTCTGGCGTATTGGTCGACCCTTGGCTAAAGAAAGCAATGCCGTCACAATAGTCACGCCGGCACTTGGTCCATCCTTCGGGGTGGCTCCCTCAGGCACATGAAGATGTAAATGGCTAGACTCCAAGAAGGTATTCGCCGGTTCTGTCTGTTCGATAAAGTTCCTGGCCACGGTCAGCGCAATCCGAGCCGATTCCTTCATCACGTCGCCCAGATGGCCGGTCAATTCGAGGGTTCCATCGGTAGGGATCTGCTTGGAGTCCTTATCAATCGCCGGCTGCGACAACTTGCGTTTCGCTGTTTCGATGTATAAAGCGGAACCGCCCATCGCAGTCCACGCGAGTCCCATTACCACGCCCGGCGGTGTAACTTCGTACATTCGGTCATGGGTGAAGATTGGCTTGCCAAGCAAATCGCTCAGGTTGGATTCGGACACTTCGGTAAATTCTGCCTCCTTGCGAACGACCTTATAGGCGATTTTTCGTACGATCTTCTCCACATGCTTTTGTAAATTTCGAACACCAGATTCGCGGCAGTAGCTTTTTATAAGCACGCTCAGCGCAGCGTCGCTGATGGCAATGTGCTTATCTTCGACTCCGCTATCCCGCATCGCTTGTGGAATGAGGTACTGTTTGGCAATGGCTAATTTTTCTTCGGCAACGTATCCTGAAAAAAAAGGTGCAAGAAAATCGTTTCATTAACCAGTCCCGTACACAATGGCAAATCGACTAATATGTACCTGACATATCTATCATCTCCATCCGATCGCGCAACGGTTCTGGAATTGTGTCGATCACATTTGCTGTGCAGATGAACAGAACTTTCGACAAATCCACCGGAACGTCGAGGTAGTGATCCAAGAAATTTACGTTCTGTTCCGGATCCAGCAACTCAAGCAACGCCGAGCTTGGATCACCCTGATATCCCCTGCCAAAGTGAAACAAACGATTAGAAATGGTGTTGGTACAATAATAGGGACACGTCCTTTACCTTCCTATTTTGTCAACTTCATCGATTAAGACGAGAGGATTCTCGGTCTTTGTTTTCTTCAAACACTGTATCAACTTGCCCGGCATTGCGCCGACGTATGTTCGCCGGTGCCCTTTAATCTCAGCTACATCCGTCATACCGCCCACACTGAACCGGAAGTACTCTCTGTTTAGAGCCTTTGCGATCGATCGGGCTATGCTGGTTTTTCCCACTCCCGGCGGCCCATAGAAGCAGAGGATTTTACCCTGCGTCGTCCCCTTCAGCTGGCTAACAGCAATGAACTCAAGAATGCGTTTCTTTATGTCATCCATACCATAGTGATCTTCGTCCAATATTTTTGTCGCTTGATCAATGTCCAAGTTTTCCTCACTCATCACACCCCACGGAAGCGTGGTCAGCCAATCTAAATAATTTCGCGTTACGCTGAAATTTGAATAAAATTCACATTAATTGATTCGCCACACGTACCGCGATTGGCCTACGTACTTGAACTCCGAACTGTGGCTTTCGAGAAAGTTCAGTTTTGTAAGCTCCTCCTCAATTACATCGGCAACGGCTTTGGGTACCACTTTTTCTTTGATTCGTTCACGATACTTTTCACCGATGGCATCCTTATCGTCCTTTTCGATACCTAGTTCTTTTTTGATAACCTTCAACTGTTCTTGCAAGATGTATTTCCGGTGCTGCTGCTTCACCTTTTCTTCCACCTCTCGGCCAATCTTTGCTTGCAGCTTAGAAAGTTCCAACTCTTTTTTCAACATCGACAACGAAAGCATCAATCGTTTTGGAATCTGTCAACATCGAGTACGGTGAAAGTGATAAGTATGATATGAATATAATTGGAATAACCGTACTGGAGAGGCTTACGTCCATTTCTTCCAAGATCTCCTGTAGTTCGGCCGGTTCGGCTGCCGAAAGAGAGGCTCCCAAGTCACACAAATAAACCGGATTGTCTACCACACGCTGGTTCTGGTGAAGCATCTGTTGTAGACTTTCGCTGTAAAGGAATAATCACATGGAGCATGACGTATTTATCTATCAAAATTATTTAGTACGCTCTTACCGGTACAGCGGATTCATTGTAATTATATCTCGGATTGTTTTTATCACTTCCTGCGTTAGTGCTTTGACTTCCTCGGTATTTTTGAAATTTTCATGTTTAACATTTTCCACTTCTACCATAAGTAACGGCTGCTGCTCGCCATCCTTTAACAAACGACGCTTCGGGGCTTCCTCAACGGGTGACCCGTCGGTCGAGTGATCGTTGTTAGCATTGCTTCGTATTTGCTTACTTCGCAATTTGTGCTTTCGTCTACGCTTCTCGGCGTCCGGTTCGTCTACCGAGACCGATATTTGCGTTTTAAAGAACGGATATTTTATAGTCATTTCTGATTCGCGATAACAGAAAACAGTCGAACATGAAAGGATCTTCAACCCCGTTGCAAATGTTATTCTACCTACCCTTTCCTGGTACTGGCGCGTCTAAATCTTCGTATAGCTGTCCCACGATTTTGATACGCCTGTGAGCCGTTACAACCAGTCGTAAGCGATCGCCGAGATCCTGCATTTCCTGAATTTGTGCGAACGTTCCAACGTCGTACATCTCTTTCATTGTGTCCAGCACTTCGTTAGGGTTATCATCGTCTTTTTTCAGGAAAATGCCGACATATGGCTGATTCAGTTTCACTTTACGTCGGATCAGATCAATCAGCATGGGATTTGAAACCTACGATAAGAAAGCTTTATTCATTCCGCTGTTTCCATGTTCAATAAGTGTACGTTTTTACCTCGAGTATTTTCATAAATCTGGGAAACACAGGATTCCGTTTTGTGGCAATTACAGGTAGATGCGGCCACACTTCCGGGATGGCTACGGTAGCGGGCAGTTGGTTTGTATATTTAACTGGTGACTCTACTGGAGCATCAACCGGATCATCGGAATTTGAATCGTTTTTGCTACAGAAACATCTCGTGTTTTCATGTACAGCTCCATTGCGTAGTGAGGATGCGGTAGGCTGGTCCCATCTTCCATTCGACCATAGAGGAACGGTGTGTTTGCTAAATACTGGCGAACGATGTGTACTAAATTGAACACTATCGCTCACTAAAACAACAGGCCGCACGTACCGAGTTAAATGCTTGAATGGCACATTTGATGCACGTCTTAGCATTTGAATCATGTTTAATATAAACTGTATACTTTCAATACTAAAAAGTACAAAGAAAAAACTTGGCGTACAAAGTAACCAATGTTACATCAGAAGAATCTGGCCCTAATGTTTTCAATACACCACGAGCAAGCGGCAAGCGAAAGTACTGGAAAAACGTGACAGATAAAAAGAAAACATTAAGGGCAGCTACACGAGACGAGCGCATCGCGGACATTTGACAGCGAACATTTCACACACTATCAAAGAATAAAGCTGGCGCGAATGGTGTTGCCAAACGATATGAACATGATTCGGTAAAGCAATATAGGTCGTGGTTTTGATTTGTCAATTTGGTAAATGTATGTATTTTGGCTCAAGTGGCTCTGCTTGTACGATGTGAAAAAAATGAAAAGAAATGTACGCTTTAAAGAGCCTAACGACCGTTTGGACTCGACCTGTAACAGTATAAACTCCATTTAGCATCCAACGTCAAGCACCGTGCTCGTCTCGTCTAGCTGCCCTTATTGTGTGGTGTGTCAGTTTTCAATTAGTTTTGTTCGGTTCCGGAGAGTGTTTGGCGTGTGTGGTGATGCTAAATCGTTGGATAAAAGTATAGGCGCACTTTCTCGGACGATGTTGAACGCGACTTATTTTAGATCGGGAGCGTTGCTATGCGCTGAGCAGTAGCAGCTGCGGCAGCAGTGATAAACGAGATTGTTTCACTCATGGTTATCGTTGGTTTGGCTGAAGTTGTTCGATTCGATCGAGCTAAAACATAACCTTACTTTTCGCGTCGGCGGGTTTTTCGCTACGTTCGCAATTGAAATAACAAGCGGATTCATGATTAGATAGAAAACCGTGCATTTCAAGCGGATTTCGAGTAGCACAACAGACAAAATTCGGCATGTTGTAGCAAATTGCGGAATTCAAAAAGTCTTTCGTGTATCTGTTTTCAAGCGGAGGCAAAAGAACCTTCGAATATTGAACGTTATCAAACGTGAGCTCATTTTCCAAACAAAAAAAGTGGTGTGGCTCTGCACGATTGGAAGAAACCTCGTTTCCGTTAAGCAATAGTGAAGCAATTTTATCATCTCGGTGCATTGTGTTGCCGGCTTGGAAAGGCGCTGGGAAAGGTTTGGCGAGCGTTGCAGGTCAAAAAAGAATTAAAGGCCAACTGCATTCTGCTTACGCCAGGTGTGAGTGAAGTGACACGATTCGCGTGCGTTGTACAGAGTGGTGCAAAAACGGGGGTGCGAGTGAAATGGCGCACCAGGAAAGATTGCAGCCACGAGAGCCTCTCGCCGGTGGAATGCAGCAGCATCAACAAAATCAACAGCTTTACCATCCGCAGGAGCAAATGGAAGACGACGAGGACGAGGATGTCTACGTCGCGAGCGAAGAAACGAAGTTCGGCGAAAAGCGCAGATACAGCGAGTTGGAATGCGAGAGCGATGAGGACGACTTCGCTGGGTTCGACGAGGACGCCGCTAGCAGTGAAAATGGTAAATCGATTGCTAGTTTCCTTCTTTCGCCATCCCAAGTGAAGCGGCGTACCTGCACCTTCAAATTAGTGCCAATCAACGAGTACTTTTGTTCGGCGATTCGCCCTTGCTTAGTGCGCCCTTATCCCTGAGTGCGTTACGATGGAAACCCACTGGGCTAGGTGGGTTGGTATACTTTTCGCGCGGAAGCTGGAAGCTGTTCATAAGGATGCTGGTGTTCGCAGAGGCTGTTTTTCTTGTCCAAGGTTTGACACCGTTGACGGAGAGCAAAAATTGTAGGCTGCGGAACGGAGCACATCAGCGGATGGTGCACTGCATGTGAATTATATAATGTTTGTTTACATATTTCTCATAACACAACCATTTCCCTGTTACAGGCGTCCTGAACTCTCCACGCCCTCTGGACTATTTGTCCGAAGCTATTATGTTGGCGGGGGCGAGAAAGTTTTCGGACAACAATAAGTTTGCAGAGGAAGAAACTGAACCGGATTCTCACAATACCTCGAAACAGGTACCTATTGCAGAAGATAGAAGAGGGGAGGTAACCAGGAAAGATACGATTATCTGTTTTTTCCCCGGTGTTTTAGGAAGACATGGAAAACAGCAGTGTGGGGGGCAACGATTCTAGTAAAAGCTTTATGAAAAGAAAACTAAACGTACAAATAAACACGCAGGACGACGTTTTTAAAGAACCCTTTAAGTATGGTTGGAAGCGGGAACTGGTGAGTGTTATAGTAAAGACCACGTACTTTAATCACTTTCAACTAGTTCTGTTCAACACATTTGGCTAATTCCGGACCATGAAACGTAGGTACTGCCACCTCAGACGTTGTAACAATCTAACAGCAATAATAAGTTTCTAAATGTATTATCTTTTGTATTGTTCAGTTATTGTTTATAACGATTAAGAATACCCTTCAATGTTGAGGCGACCTCTTTGATCTTCGAAATACGTTGAATTGTTCAAAACAATTGAAAGCGCTGGTTGCACAGCTTAGCTGGTTTTGTTAGAGGTTTTGTTAGAGGTTTTCTTAGATTACCTTTTTCGAATTTTTATTACTTTCACATCCGTATCATAATTATACTGTATGCAGATGTAGCTCACATTGTACTCATTATTTCCTTTCAGGTCTATCGAGCCAATATGGAAGGGAACAGTAAGGATAAAGGTGAAGTGTACTACATCACACCGCAAGGAAAGAAATTGCGTACCCGGAATGATATTGTAGCTTCGCTGCATGACGATTTGACGATGGATAACTTTACTTTTGCTAAAGAACCGGTAGGAGGGAAACCGGACGAAGAGACAATAAGGTATTTATATTTTTTTCTTTAAACGTTTGTCGCATTGGTTCTGGAAACAAATCGTTTACATCGACCAGTTGGTTACTTCGAGCATACATAAATGGCGGATGAGTAAGATTCTAAATGATGTCTTTCCAGGAGCGCCAAGTCCTACAGCAATGCCCCTAAACGACCAGGGACTGGTCCATACACCTCATTCTTGGAATCGTCTCCTGGAGACCTAGGCAAGCGCGTCCCTAAACCTAAGATGCCGAAAGGAGCCAGCCCTCCTCCACCATCATCACACGCAAGAGCGGCGCCTATGGCTCACACGCCATCGAAGGCAACTGGCGTTAACTCACAAACATCGCCCAAAGGACCTTCTAATGTTGGCAGTTTGATCGGAACAACGAAAGCAAACGAGAACGCCGTTTTGCTAGGAAAGCAAACGAAGCCGCCGGGAAAGAACAAGTTAGTATTCCAATTCTACTACCAATATTTCTGCTGTATTGTGTTCATGATGTGAAGAATGCATAATGGAACGCTTGGTAGTGTAGAAAAATCTTCCCTTTTGTTTGTCATGTGGCCTATGTTTGTTTTGTTTATTCTTGCGTACCTGTTCTCTCATATCGTATGCCTTTATTGCTTACCATTGATTTCTTTCGGGATCTGCTGACTCTGTTGACGTGTACTCTCTTCCGACTGAACTCAAATCTATCAACCACCATTGGTATAAATACACATTATCAACATACGACCGCAATAACACAAAATGGCACGGAAACGGTGTGCTACGGATGACGAACCACTGGATGGAATTTCTCAACAGGGTGGAGTCTTGTACAATCCAATGCTTGCCAGCGATGGGAATGATACCGCAGCTGCAGTGTATGGTTTGTGACTGTATGTACCACCCGGAATGCGTTAATGCAACAACAGCCGAAGCGTTAGCTCGCCGCTTCACTTGCAAGGTATGTACGTGGGATGTATTGTCACTTCATTTCATTAATCTAATTTCCGTTTGCCATCAAGTTTGGCGCATTGTAAGATTTGTGCAAATTGTTGTTTGAAGAAGTTTGTGACGCTCTGTGTATCGATTCGTTACCATTTAAGAGCTGTATGGAAGACTCTGTGGCCGTGGAGCTGAAGCAGCAACAAACGTACAAAGAATCGTTTGGGAAGTTTGGCACCAGCGGGAACGGAAATGGAAGCATCCCTACAACGAAGCCACTAGCTACTAAGAACAATGGAGGATCGTTAGTAGCAAATACAACATCTGCACCTACGCCATCCACAGTGGCGATGGTTAAAGAAAAAGGCAAACGCAACTCTCAGCAGCAGACGGTGTCGAAAACTCCCACTGCTGCAACCGTGATTACAACAGCAAGTGGGTTGGGAAATGCAGGAAAAAATATTCCTCCGCAAGACGTAGTGGTGATCGGCAATCACGAGTATGTGATAGTGCCGAAAGGCAAAGCAACATCTGTAAAGTCCAAGAAAGCGTCCACGAAAACAGCAAATTCCATCCCACAAACCCCGTAAGTAGAGTGCGAATAGCGTCCAACGACTGTGTAGAAATAGTAATATTTTTCCTATTCACGGCAGCATGAAACCTGCAAGTTTTCGTACATGAAAGCTACACTTAGCCTCACGAATATCGCTGATCGGTAATGGGGAGAAAGTTACGTGGTTCTTAAACCTGGACCGTTTGTTCATTCCCATTTCATGTTAGTTAAACCATATGTACTATTTGAATCCTAATTATGTCATTCAGTTTTCCATCAAACCCATCTTGTGCTGGAATGATCAATTCCAATTCCATCAAATTGATCATTGTTTCATTTTTAAATAAGTCATTTCAACTGAACGTTGATCGTAGAGAATCTAACTAATCTAACAGCACGTGATGAATAGAATACATAGAAGTTCTTTTTGTCTGTCAGTTTCTCTTCTCTCTTTCTCTCAATTTCAGGACCACGCCAGAAAGTAATTGCTTCCTGTCCAGAGTTCCAATCCAATCAACACCATCTTAAATATTTCGCCTTATACTTTGTATTTTTACCCGCTCACTGTATCTCTTCTTGCTTTACTTCCGTTTCCCATCCTTTCTCGTCGTACTGTTGCGTATTGCGTTATTTTATTTTTGTTATGATTGTTTCTTAGACCAAACTGGAAGAAAATTCTACACATCCAATGAATAAATTGAACACATTTTTCCTTCATAGAAACTGGGTAACACATTTATACTTGTTTTCTTTCTTCTTACTCAGTAAAATTCCGGATGATGGACGGAAATTGAGCAACAACAGCGTAGCGAGTGGAGCGGCGAGCGCTAAAGAAACTAATAATACGTACGATCGACTCTCCGATGACGATGCACATCCTTCGGTGGGGACGAGTATGACGACGAGTGGCGTATCACTTAAACATCATAGCAGCACCTCGAAGGCTGCAATCAATAGCGGCACGGCTGCCAGTAACAACAGTGCTCGCGATCCATCCAACTTCCTGGCTGAGGTGTCAGCAGGATACAATAGTTTAATGCATGTTTTCGATTACCTGAAAGTTCAAGTATGTATTGTAGTGGCAGTGATTCCACAAATCGGTGAATAGAGAGGATTGCATATTAATAGTATGGATGTTGTTTTTCAGGAGCTTCTCCGCGCCTCCAGCGTGTGCCGTATGTGGAACCATGTGGGGAATCATCCCCGTTTCTGGAAAACGGTACGCATGAAAAACTCGTACGTGAAGGATTGGGCCGGCATGATAGCAAAGTTGCGCAAAAATGACACAAGGCATCTTGATTTGCGAAAGGTGTTGAATGCCGGCAGCAACGACGAAATGTGGCAGAGATTCATCGAACATATCGGGCAGGCGGACAAGATAGACGCTATCGACCTGTGTCGCTGTTCTTCCACCGTGGTCGGTAAACTACTGGAGTCCAACCCAAACCTGCGGTTAGTGAATGCGCTTGCAATCAAAAACGATCCCATCGATTTCGTGAACTTCGAGCATGGTGTTAAACTGGAGGAGTTGCGCCTGAAATCGTCCGCTGCCATTTCCCTGGACGGTGATCTGCATCAGCTGGCAGCATTGCGCAACCTACGACACCTATCGTTGACTTCTATTGCCAAGCTGGGTGGCACGTCCATCGAAGCATTGGGTTCGTTAGTCCTCCTGGAATCGCTCGAGCTTGGCGAGTGCACTGAAATCGGATCAAATCTCGGCGACATCCTACCGAAGCTGACGCGGTTAAAGCGACTGCGCCTGGAGAAGGGCCAGGAGAATTTTGATATGTTTACCGTTTTGAAGGGCATCTCGACGATTGCTGGCTTGAGTCAGCTGGAGTTGATTAACTGCGACGTTAAGTTGGGTTTCTACAAACACTTCGCTAACTGTACAAACTTAAAGAAGCTTCTGCTCATACCCACGTACGTTTCGCAATCGGCAGCCACAAATCGTATGGTTTTGAAAGGGCTCATGAAATTGCACCACACTCTCGAGACGGTTGTTTGGGCTATAACGGTGGAACTGTTGCGCGTCACGGAGTTGTACATCGATGCGAATATCGAAGACGCGCAGAGTCAGCTTGGCGGTAGCATACCGATCTTGAAACCGGTTCCGGGAAGTGACGAACCCGCTAATCTTGCTTCTGCCAGCTCGCAACCGGATCTTCCCGAAGAGGTGGAAATCGTGCCACTGAAAAAGGTGCAAAGCATTCTCGATCGACGGGTGCCGAACACGAAGGTACAAATTCTAAAAATTCCGTTCGGCAACACGTGGAAGCAAACCATGAGCGAATTTGCGTGAAAGCGTTGAGAAAAGTGGTATACAAATGAGAACGTTGTAATCATTCGCATGAGAATGAAATTCTTATTTTACATGTAAATACTGTAATGAATAGATCGTTATGATTTTCGTGTTACATACCTCGAGAAGTGTAGACAAACGTCAAGGAAGAGGCGAGCGAGTAGTTGGGAGAGTTGAGAGTATGTTTGTTTCGCTGTTGGTTTAATTTTTTTTTTCAAGCTAATTCGATCTATGTTCTGTTCAATATTTTGCATTCGCTCCATGTCAAGTGAATCATTTTCTAGTATTTTTTTTTCTCAAACATATTTCGACGCTAACACGCAACAATCCGTAGTCGCGAAGGGGATTGGGGCTTTGGGATGCCGTGGATAAAGACGACGATTATGTAGATTGATCCACGTTCAAGTACGAGGGAGCTTGAGATAGACGATGGTTATAGTTTAGGTGATACTTTTCTAGTTTATTAAGATGTAAATTTTACTAATGAACAAAGAAATGCGTGAAAAATTCAACATGTATTTTTTTCAAATGCAACCCATTGGAAAGAAAGTAATTGCTGTCAGTTATCTGATGTCATATCCCTATTATGATTACAGGATTCGTAATTTACAGAGATTTATAACTCTGGATTGCTACTTGACTTACTCAACGGAATTACTATTGCATCCAGCTTCATTTATTTTCAAAGGACCTCTACAAAAATACCCAAACTTTACGCAATTTAAACAGCCTGTTTGCTCCGAAAGTCTCTCAAAACAACGAAAAATTTCTTGATTCTTCCTAAATAGAAATTAGCTAATAATCAAATTATGCAAAACTAAAACCGGTCGCTTCATTAGGCTAACGACAGTCTATTTTAAACATTTACCTTAATAACTGGTTGATAAAGTACGATACTGTACCATTTCCTGATCCCCATCAATACAAAAGCTTGTCTTCACAGCATATTTTAACACTGATTTCCTTAGAACTTTTTCGTATTCCTTGCGAGCGTCGGATTTTATGCGCCGAAGAAATTGTTCAAGAAAAGCATCTTTCCATGTGGAAACGAGCAATCGAGTTTAACATAATTAACGTAAATGTTAACATAATGCCGAGCGGAATGCCTTTTGCTACGTTACTTCAAACATGATGGTTGATGATACCTCAAACGATCGAGAATTTGTAGTAGTGTAGGTCAAAATTCAAACTCATCGTTTGAGAGACTACCGACCAATGCTTGCCAAATTTCGTTTATTCGGTTGAATGCTGATACGAAGCAAATTCGAATTTTCCAACTAGTGACGGTAAAACTATTCCTATCCAACGTCAAATGCTAAGGCCTAGGAACATCAAGGATCTAGTGAGGGGCTCTGATGTGGTGGAGTACTATCCGACATTGCTCGCGGTAGCAGCCTGCCTAAAGATTAGGGAGCCGCTTCAAACGAGGAGGATTAGGGGCAATAATGAGGACCGCCGAAAACACAGATGGTTTCGAGCTATGAAAATCCCTTTTCAGTGGAACAGCACTTGTTTGCTTGCTGTTGCACATTGGAGGTGTTTGCATAAAACGTGGGTTTGTAAGCTAAAATATTAAATTTTTTGTTCAAATGACTTTACCTTCCAAGTGTGGTTCATTATTATTCATATCTGTTCAGCTCACTTATTTGTATCCTTTAACGTAAATGAAGGGCGGATACGCTTCAAAGGAAGGAGCCCCTCCTTAACGTATCGACATCGACCAACACATGCAGCCATTCTACGTAGCCCCTTCACCCCCCAACCACCCCACACATGCTTTTCTCCTCGTTTGCGCCGATATCCTAGTCATTCTGGCCCATCTGCGTGTTCTACTTTCTATTTCTCTTCTACCACGTTAAAACACATATGTGTCAGTCTAGACATTAGACACGGTTCCGCCATAAAAAAAAAACAAAAGCTCCAAACTCATGACCCCTGTGAGAGCAAAGGCCACACGTAGGAGCAAAACTGATGATGCTGCGGCGGGTATCCAACCGCTCTCAAAATGGGCATCGATGTGCGATCCTCATCTCAAGGAGAGTTTAGGGAGCCCGCGACTTATGCGCATAGAGAAATGGCGCAAAGAGAATGGAGATGATTCTCTGCGCATGCGCAGAAGAGCGAAGCTGCCGCGTGAGTGACTTTTCTTCTCAGTGATCGCAGAGGACGCCGCGGATGATAATGCGACCATCATTCCTTTTTGGCCAGCAAAGGAGTTGTTTGTGGAGTAAGGTGTGCTATTGTGAAAACGTGCTCCAACGCCATTGAAGCAGTTGTCCCCGTTCCAACACGATATTCGTTCTACCGCGCTTGTTTACGGTGAGTCTATAAATACATTTAGGATTGTATAGTATGAATCTTTAGCTGTTACAACTTGATAATACATTTTACATAATCGTATCGTGTATCGATACAGGTCGTTCCGAAGATGTCCGCGACGCCGGTGCGTTTCGCGACGCCGACATATAGTTTCTTGCCTTTTCAATAGTAGAAGCATACGTATCTTCTATGTTTCTTTACTTATGTGTTTAGCAGCGCTTGTTGCAACCGTCGAAAGTGG
>JAOEFI010000007.1:1773011-1784136 GCA_034621735.1 Anopheles plumbeus
CTCAGTTTTGGCAAAGTTGGTAAAACTGGCGGTCCCTTCGGGTTCAGAATAAAGCATCTTCTCCTCATGCTGGAAAACCTCTTTATACCCAGAACGTACGCTAATCGTTTGTATTTAACAGTCGCTATTGTTTTATTTCGTTTTTGAACATTTTTTTTCGACCCCCGGCGGGATATAGTGAGAATTGATACCTGCATGCATGCTTGAACGATAAGCCCAAGCGCGCTGGGCAATGAACCGTTCGCCATTCGATTGGTCCTCTAAAAATTAACTGAAAACGATCGAAAAGTAAACTGGCTGGAGCCGAGAACGACCTATTTTCGAGCGAGCCGACCGTCTAGACGATGGCGATGGAGACGGACGATCATTTGTTGCCTAGACAGATTGTCGTGACAGCTAGAGCTGTGGACGTTTCAGGTGATCTGTGGTTTGTTTCCGACACGGAGACGGATTGCATGCTTGCTGCCAAGTGCCGTCCCTGTCGCACCGACCGAAACGACACGGTTCGGTGTACAGTTCTATCAGCTGGGGTGAGCGAGCGTACAGACCAGCGAAAATGTAAGTGTAACGACGACACGGTGTACGGACGGGCGCCTGCGCTCTTGGTCGGCTGGTGTTTCGTTTTTGCGCCAAGTCTCATCTGTCGCCCATGCTACGATCGAGTTGTAATTTAGTTCATTGCACTTCAGCCCGCTGACAGCTCCAAAGCCGATCGAATTCGGCTAGCAGTACTCCATCAAGTTTTTTTTTTAAATATACTCTCGTAGCAGAAGCATTTATATGCAAGGACGACGTTGCATTGGTAGTGTATTCGCGTCGAGTGCATCGTGGAAATCCTAGCGGAACTGCTCATCCAGCCCGAAGGATCATTACGCTGCGAATCTATGTCAGTGTGTTCCCTGTTTGCCGCCGCCCTACTTCAATGTGATTAGTGTGATCTTGAGGAAAACAAAACTCGCATGATTGCTTGTAGTGAACTGAACACGATGTGTTTCCCCTTCTGATGAGTCCCGTTTCTGGATGATGAACCAAAAGTTTAAGGTTCAAGGTAATCCAAGAGTGCTACAATAACGGCTGAACAGGTGTTAGTCAATGTGGGGTAAAGAAAGCGAATAGGAAAGAACGTAAACGAATGTCCTACACCAGTGCTTCATAGACTGTTCCCTATCGAGATTTTTTTTTAGTGTTGATTTTTTGTGATCACAGGTACGTTTTGCATTTGCATAATTGAAATGCGTTTTTCTACGAGTTAAGATTCTTTACTCCAATATGGATAATGTATTCGCTACGCAGTAATGACGATAAAATTGCTGCCATTACTGTAACTTTAGAATCGTATATTCTTTAAATATTTAGTTAACAAACGAAGATGTTTGTAAAACTCAAAACTCACGTTTAAAGTTAGAATCAAACTTTGCTCCGACCTTGGTTTGTTGTTAATTTTCAAAACTATCTTGATATTCAGAAAGGGGCGAAAAAGAGTTGCGTTCTAATAAAAAAAAGGGCCAAAGCAAATTTTTATAATTTCAAAACCCAAGAATAGCACAATTTTGCAATGGTCATTGGCCCACACTGCCCGAAGCACTGCATGATGCGAATCTACTATATAAAAGAGTGGTACCTAAACCCTGTGGTGATCTTTATTAAAATGTACGTTTTTTTTAATTTACTAAAACTCTTTCCGCATGGTTCAATTCTATACTAGTACATATTTCGAAACAATATCCGCGTGTATCGATACAGCTTCAGAAACAGAAAATTGTTTAATATCATACTCATTGGTGCGATATAAATAAACACGATGTAACATTTTCTTCATGCTTTGTTTCAAAACTGGAACGAAAGGGAAGCAATTCGCCACCAAGGGAAGGCTGTTTACCAGACGGTATTATATTTATTCATCCAACATGCTACTGGTATATGCTACTAGGTTTCCATGGGGGGCTTGAAAATGGAACTAATAAAACAATGCAAATAAGTCGTAAAAGAGCAATTCTTAAAGCAAACGAACTAATCAAGCAGATACAACAGCTCCGAAAATAGCAGCTTCGGTGACAGTTGAGGGAATGTCCCTGTTTATCGGCCAGCACGTTGTGAGGCTGCAGGATGCGATTGCTTGTCTTATCAGTGGTGTTTGCTGGTGATATGTCGTCATTTCCATACCAACCGTTCCGCAATTTCCATGCCCACTGTCTTCGGCTGATAAACAAAGTCTTCAACAAAGTGCCGGTACACGAGCGGAAAATGTTTGTGCATGTTGGATGGTGTCTGATACAGGGACGCATCCATGGTAACAGGCCTAACGGCTAGTTGTAAAAAAAAATCGGTCCCGATAACATCAGTAGTCGTGTGTGGACGATGTGCTTGAGATTGCGAGGGTGATTCTCTTACTCGCTGGGTGGTTATCATATCTTGGAAGCAGTTGCAATGATGATGATTAAATTAAATTCATCCGTGTGAATACTTTTTGGCAGCTTCACTTATCAGCTTTGGCCTTACGGAACCAGGTAGGGGGTTTTTTAAATAGAACGTTGAACCAAGGGAATACTCATCAACAGATACCAACGCATTCAGGTGCAATGATAACAAGATATTCGCCAAAACTACCTCGCAATCGCATAATATTTCTACTCTCCAAGTCCAATTGGCATGGATCAATTTCTCATTTACTTTTTTCGCATCTTTGGATCGGTGTGTCACACTTGATCGTATTTTAGTTCAACTAAGCCGTCGATATCTTAGTGTATGATCGATACGAGATGTTTACGATCGGATTCAAAAAGTTGCATAGCTGGTCTCCAGTTTTTAGCGGAAGGTCACCCCAGATCTCGAGCGGGCAAACTGAACCCGTTTGAACTTCACCCAAAGCATGCAGATACCATATTTCCGGGTGACCCAGAGTTGACCCGTTGTTCGTGAATTGAATTCGCCAGAAGTAGATTTGCAGGTGTGGGGTTTTTTTTACTATGTGCCTTTTCTTCTTGCCAAATCTTTCAGCCTTGTCATTTATGGTTGTGTGGCAACCGTACTACGCTATGCAAAAGACAGCGTGTTAGACAGCCTCTAATGATAGTATAGGGTCGTATACTCCCCTAACCACATAAGCCCAACGGCAAACGTGGCCTCAACCATGGACGATGGTGGTGTTGCTGCATCCCTACAAACAGATCCGTTCCACTGCCAGCGCCATGGGTGCTCCACGAAGATAATTCGCTACACTCTCCAGTCATTGTAATCCATCTTCTTCACTTCTTACCGTGCTCCTCCAATAGACGGACCGGACGAATGTCGCAGCATCGCATCCGATGTAGTCGAGAGTCGGGGCGTTGATGGTGAAACCAGCAGAGGCAAACCATTGCGCTCAGGTAAACAGGCTGCCAGGCTTTGTCGAGGACAGTGGGCCGTTGCGATCTGGTTCAAGTTCTCGGCGAGATAGATCTTCGCGTGGACACCTTGTACGTTCGTTGGAGAGCGCGCCAGTCTTGTCGGTGCCGCCGTGTTGTAAAGTTCGCTCGTTGCCGACAGCGCCATGAAGAGAGATGCGGAAGTGGGTGAAGGTGGAGTTGTGAATGCCTCGTTCTACCAGGAGCTGACCGAAGAGAGAGCAGCGTCGGCGGAGGCTGCACATGGCGCAGTATCAACAGAAACCATCCTGCCACAGTGGACCGTGACGCGACCAATCTACCAGCAGGATCAGCTCAACGACGCCTACCGCTATCGGAAGCCGAAATTCAAGGTTCACCGCGAGTTGCTGCACAACGTTCGCCAAGTGGACGCGAAATCCTGCTGTAGCAGCCTGTTTCCACTGGTGACCTGGCTCCCGGAGTACTCCTGGAGTAAGGATCTGGTGAGGGACTTTATCACCGGCTGTACTGTGGCCGTGATGCACATCCCTCAGGGCATCGGGTATGCGCTGTTGGCCAACGTTCCTCCCGTGGTTGGCATCTATATGGCGTTTTTCCCCGTCCTGGTGTACTTCCTCTTCGGCACATCGAGGCACAATTCTATGGGTAAGTCTTTTGTGTATTGTTAATCTGATCTAACTGTTGGTTTGTTACAGTAGAGCAGTCAGTTTCTCTTTGAAGTTCAGTGGAACAATCTTGTTTAAACTTGACTCGCCATTTCGCCTACTGGATTAATGATATTGATATTTGTTTTTCATCCGTTCCTCGTAGGTACGTTTGCTGTAGTGTCCATAATGGTCGGTAAAACGGTGCTGGCGTACACTGGAACTAGCGAACCTGGAGAACCACCTCGGACCGCCTTGGAAGTGGCCACCGCCGTTGGGTTCGTTGTAGGGATCACGCAACTCATCATGTGCGTTTGCCGGCTGGGCGTCATATCCTTCCTCCTCTCGGAGACACTCGTCTCCGGCTTCACAACCGGCGCCGCCATCCATGTGATAACGTCTCAAATAAAAGACTTACTAGGACTGACGGTTCCGTCGGTGGGCAGTATGTTCGAAATCGTCAAGGTAAGGTTCGTGAATGGCGTAGCCAACGTGTCACGTTTTTGTGCTGCTACTTGGTTACATTCACTGGGACCACTTTTCCACGTCCTTCATCCGCAGACCTACATCGAAATCTTCAAGCACATCGTAAACGTCAACTGGGCCGCGATCATCATATCGGCCATCACGATCGTGGTGCTGGTGTTCAACAACGAGTACCTGAAGGTAAGAATGTTCCTATCTGGTATTTCTATGAAATCGAAGGACATATCCATGTGCATGTCAGACAGATGTGGTTTTTTCTTCTCCAATACTCTGCTTTACTCTCCTTATGTTCACGCCTATGCATGCGTTCCGGTTGCAGCCGAAGGTTGCTAAGCGCAGCGTCATACCAATACCGATCGAGTTGATCGCGGTCATTGCCGGCACGCTGCTGTCGAAGTATCTCGAGTTGCACGAGAAGTACGGCATCAAAACAATCGGAAACATTCCCACCGGACTGCCTGGTAAGTGTTTGTCGCGAAATGGGATCCAAACGATTCGTGAAATGTTATCAGCTTGTGACATGTGGCGTTAAGATGTGCATAATCATCGAACAAGCTAAAAACATTCTTGTTTGTTAGTAATATGACTGTGCCACGAAGTTTTTATTAGATCATACACGTCTGATATATAAAGCGTGAATGACATTTAATATTTATTGTTTCAAGATTAAAATTTTGAAACTTAGTGCAATTAAAATTTTACAAATCCCTTCCTATGAACTAGAATGTTGTGAATTTGAGCACACGCTACACGAATAATCGAAATTACATGATTAACAACGAAACACGTGTACCAGAATTACATTTTTAACAATGTTATATATTGTTCTCCAAAATCATCATCAATTTAACGTTTCTTCATCCACACAGGTGCTATATGTACGCATGGGCAAACAAAATGCGCCCATCCCCGATATCAGACTCATATTGATCCAGATATTTGAATGAATCGATGAATTATTCCTGCCAGACGGGCACGGACCGGAGCAAATGTTTCGTTCCGACAGGTGTTGGATATTTTTTCACATTTGTGTGTCAACACCTTCACACTGGAGTTGAGTTTTGTTATGAATCGTAACTGTCGGCCAATTCGTCCCGGATGATATGTGCTACTTTTTGTTACATGTACTATTCATTGTATCTAGCTGTTTGTTCGTTTCCAGTATGGGGATTATTTTAATGCAATCTTTTACTTGATATGAGGCAATGTAAGTGCAATTATAATGCCTATCCTTTCTTTGTTTGACATTTAATTCTTTTCCACCTGAAACACTTGAGTTCATCATGTAGGAGTCCATCGTCATCATATTGGAATTTAGAGAAAAAACTATGTTTATTTAAGTATCTAAAACTATCTTATAAATATCACATAGAGACGTACTTCACATGACAGGTTTAAACCTTTGAAAATTTCCTGAATGAGTCCGGTAGGGCTATTATTCCATTTCGCTTTTTGTAACTCAGATTTGAATCTAACTACCATGTAGAGCAACTTGAAACCGTGTTCTCTAAATCCTCTGTCCTACCCAATTACAGCGCCATCCATTCCCAGCTTCAGCCTCATGCCATCGATCATCATCGACTGCTTTCCGATAGCGATGGTCGGCTACACCGTGTCCGTCTCGATGGCACTCATTTTCGCGAAGAAAGAAAACTACGAGATTGGCTTCAACCAGGAACTGTTCGCGATGGGCACCGGCAACGTGTTCGGATCGTTCTTCTCCTGCTTCCCGTTCGCGGCCTCCCTGTCCCGCTCCTCCATACAGTACGCGGTCGGCGGCCGGACCCAGATCGCGTCGGTCATCTCGTGCGGCCTGCTGGCGATCGTTCTGCTGTGGATTGGTCCCTTCTTCGAGCCACTGCCGCGTTGCGTCCTGTCCGGCATCATTGTGGTGTCGCTCAAGGGTATGCTGATGCAGGTGACGCAGCTGAAAGCGTTTTGGCAGCAGAGCTACATCGATGGGATGGTGTGGATTCTGACCTTCCTCTCGGTGGTGGTGTTCGCCATCGATATCGGGCTGCTGGTGGGAATTGTACTAAGCGTTTGCTGCATTTTCTTCCGCGCATTGAAACCATACACGTGCTTGCTGGGAAATGTTCCGCACAGCGACATTTACTTGGATGTGAACCGCTACGATGGGGTAAGAGAGACATCCGGTACAACCACACGGGTTGCGGATTACCCTGTACTAAACGAAAACTCATGTTCCCTCCAGCTCATCCAACATGCGGGCATGAAAATATTCCACTACTGTGGCGCACTCAACTTTGCCTCTCGGGCCGCCTTCAAGGCAACGCTATGCGAAACGCTCGGCATCAATCTCACCGAGGAGATAAAATGCCGCAAGGACCCGGATTGCAAGCCATCATTTGACCAGAGCCTCAAGTATCTCATCCTCGATTTTACCTCTCTCAGCTCGATCGATCCTTCCGCCATCGTCACCTTCAAGGCGATGGTGCGTGAGTTCGAGGTCTTAGAGATTCAGATCATCCTCGCCGGATGCCAGCCGCCCGTTTTTGAGGTGATGCAAACGTGTGCCCTGATTGGCGAGCTAGACAAACCATTCTGCCGGGTGTTCCTAACCGTGCACGACGCAGTGCAGTATGCGCGGGAGGCCAATGGAACCGGTTCGATTAGTGGCAGCGTCAATTCTGAGACTACCGGAGTTGTGTAACAGTAAACAGTACAAATGTTCGGCGTACAAGTGTACTTAAACAGGTAATCGGTAATGAAGACTAATCGCAACAAAACTACTTCGACATTCGCCCAAAGTATTTCCGTGCTGCTAAAGAAGACACAAGTAGAGTTGGTTTGATGATCCGGTAGAGCTTTGCGTTTATAGAGACTGTATCTTTATAGAGAATAAATCGCTTAATTTATACAATCAGAAAACAGTGTCTGTTTTTATCTTTTTAAGGTTCAACGAGGTAGGATATTTTTTTTCTATACATGCATTTGATCAGGCAATGATATTGTCAATTTCTCCCTAAGCCTGAAGAGCATTCTGTTAATTGTTAGAGGGTAAAAAGGCGAATTGCCATTTGGCATAATTTGACTCCACGATTTGACTCCGACCATCTGTTTGTGTTCCCGAAACGAGAACCCGCGGTTCTTTATTTTCCCGCCAGGGAAATGCTCGAATCGAGTACCACGAAGCCCTGAAGTCTCACGACAGTGAGCTTAATCTCTCGCTAATCGCGATTGGCTCGGCGATTTTTGAATTACTTACTGACCCCAACAACAGATGGCGCTGCACACATTGGGTTTTATGCCGACAGAATGTTAAAATTTAACCGGATGTTCAGGTATAGCGTGTTCATTAACATTATCATGGCTTTAATCAGGTGTGTCCAATCCTTTTTGATGGCGGCCCTGGTCGGCAGCACTTTAAACTGAGCGGGACGGATAGTGCTTTGAATAAACAAAACAAAAATTTCAAAAATATTCACCAAAATTGCCCAACTTGTACATTCCGTATTCATTTTGGAAATGCTTTCAAAAAGAAACAATAGCAAGCATTTTAAAATGTTAAAAAAAAATGAGCAAATTACCTTTTGCAGTAAAGTGCGGTTCTATACTTCCTACACATTCCGGATAAATCATAGTCCAAAGGCCGACGTATGGAACGATCGTAATCAGGTATGTTTCGCTTCTCGCGCAAACATATTTTCCGACGTGAGGGATTTATTAAACACGAACAGAGCAAGTTGTTTACAAAGGGTTTCATTCCAATTAGCATGTGGGGGAAAAATGCTCATATTTCAAAGTGTGACCCCCTTTCCCGTGAATGTATCGAAAGATTGTTTGATGCAAGCTTTTAAAGGATACTTTGATTTTAACATTTTCGACGCCTGGTTTTTCGCCGTGGAGGGTACGGCAGCCTGGCACCGTTTTCAGCGACGCATTCCATTTACCTCATTTGTGGCGTGACGAGGGTAGCGTGTCCTTTTTCGCCTCGGTCGGTCCATTTTGTTTGATTGCATGTGAAATTATAATAGATTATGACACAGCAAGCGGTAGGCTAGATAAATACATTATATGCTATATACACTTTTTCCACTTCCCTTTATTGTGTAGCCATCCGTCCACGCTGCCAGCATAAATCCACGTTTTTTAACATATTTTACGCTTGATGGGGATTGAACTGCATCAGAATCTATCGTGACAGTGAGGAGGTGATGATGAAACATGACTATCAATCAATGGGTCGTGCGAGAACCACGATGAATCGAGAATCACAGCTTTTCAGCTGAACTAAAGGCAAACTGAAGACTTTGAAGCGGCGTACTTTTAAGTATAGATTGACTTTAGTATGTGCCAATGAAAATCCACTTTAAGAAACTTGTTGCTAGTTTTGTTTAAATTGTTTAAAATATGATGAGACAATTTTAGATCATGGAGTTGAGATACTATAATATTACGCCAAGGTCCAACGAGTTGACTATACGAATTGTGGAACTGACTGATTTATAGAAAATTTAATAGAAACAGTTTAAAGCGCATTTGGTAATAGTCGCAAGAAGTGCCATGTTGTCTTTAAATTATTTCCATCACTACCGGTTCGATCTGAAATCCTAAAACACCCAAGTTAAGTTTCAACTAGCAAGAAGGGGATCGAAAATAAACGAATGATGGTCATTTATCCACTCGTTAGTGGAACTACATGTTACTGTTTACTGTCACACATCATTACATGCGGGCAATTGCATTACTTGCAGTCCATCGGCGCCACCGCACTGCACCGCACGTTGTAATTTCGCTAGGAATGTTTGTTTCTTGGTTTATTTACTCCGCTGATGTTTTTTTTTTCTTTTTTTTTTGTGCTTTATGGTGCGTGGGAAGCCACTCTAATGCCAGGAAGCAGGAGGGGAAAGGGAAAAGCACCCCAAGCACCGAATGTGAGTGAAGACAAACGATTTCTTGTTACACCAGCAGTGAGGAAATTCTCTGGCAAATAAGATTCGTGCGGTTGATTGCTTCAATAATCAGTGTTATTGCTGACTTTATCATAAAGTAAAAATGATAGAAGCACTTGTTATCGTTAGCTGGGACTTATGCAGCATAGAGTGTGGCATGGATTTGCGCGCTGTACGAGAAGGAATGGAGTTAGCTGCAATAAATCTATGTTTCATGATGAAGATGTTTCCAAGGAAACGAAGTCGAAGGAAACATAACATTGAATTCTTCGACGATCTGCTTTTCCATTATGTTGTCCCAACTTCTATTATGCATATCTGTCTTCTGCCAACCAGTGGAATGCAAAGAACTGTAAGTATCTGTTCTGTTATTTTGTATATAAATTATGAGTATGTGCCCTACCAATTGATTTATAATTCATGGAAGGATTCCATTCTCATGATTCGAGCTTGGAGTCATGATTTTTAAAGGTACTGATTACCCTTATTGTATTCCATGGTTTGTATGTACCTTAGTTCATGGTATGATTTGTGAAGCAAAAAAAAAAAAACCAGTACGAATGTATCCAGAACGGTCTTATAAAACACGGACATGGTATGTCCTTTGCATCGTACAATAAACACGAAAACTATGACCGACAGCATCCGCCGTGGAGTGTAATGTTGCTGAACTGATCATACCGTGTAGAAGTCATCCGTCACAGGTAAATGCGACTGGCGGCTGCGTTGTTACCCAAAGCCGGACGGTTTATGGTTCACATAAACCAGAATAATGAGTTCCAATGAAAACACCAACACACGAGCAGTCAACCGTCGTCCCGCTCCGGCAAAGGGCGGGAAGCCTCCAGCCGCTTTACTGCCGCTGCTGCGAAGAGTGGGAGGGGATGGGGGGCGGTCGGGGGTGAAATAAAAAAGGGTTAACGGAAGAAGCGCCCCGCACGAGGGATATTCTACGTCAAGGTGGAACCAAATTAACTTCCGGCGTTTGCAGGAGATTTTATTATGCGATTTGGATGCAGTTTTCCGGTTTATCAAATAGCACGTCTCTTCCGGCGGGAGAGTCTTTGTTCGCTCCGTACCTTGAGAGCTGGCTGCAGGCTACTTATAAATCAGCTCCTGCAAAGTCGTGTACAGCTAAATCAGATAATACAGCAGTGTCTTCATTAGCTTCCGGAGGCTATTACCATAACTCATACAATTTATATTACTAAATCTTATCAAGCGTATCAAACTAAGCCAGCAACTGACGCTTTTTCAAGCAATACAATAACTAGTACGTACCTACATATCTCGCTGTGATTGTAACATATTGTTCTAGAAGGTCAACGCGAAACCTTCGAGCCCTTTAACCCCGACGCCGAAAGAGCACGCGGCCCTGCAAGTCTCGGTGGGTTCTCTTCTGCCGATAAGTGCGATGGAGGAGGCAATGAACGCACCCTGCACTATCTGCAGCACAAAGGTGAAAACCAACATCGACTTGTTGATTTTTCCTGCCATTCACTGCGAACTTTCTTTGTGTGTCAATTTTCCGGCGACAAAAAGACGGGGTACGCTGGCGGCGACTAATCGGGGTGCAATAACAATATTTGATGGATGAGCGTTCTACCGGACGACCGATACCGGCGCCGTATCGTGGTGCAGGTGCACGGCGATGGGGGCCACGCGGAAAATGGGGTGCACGATCCGGGCGTATCTAAACCACCCATCAGCCACA
>JAOEFI010000007.1:1784236-1794702 GCA_034621735.1 Anopheles plumbeus
GCAGGTGCACGGCGATGGGGGCCACGCGGAAAATGGGGTGCACGATCCGGGCGTATCTAAACCACCCATCAGCCACATGGGAAGACTCTGTGTGTATAGCCGGTTTTGTTTATCGTATGCTGCCATGCAATCGATGCGCCATTCTTCGCTATCCTAATTTTCCCACTTGATGCAACGGGCGAGTGTGTGTGGACCGAACTGGTCAAGGGAATTGCAATGAATGCTTTTTGATTGGCCAGATTATTTAAATGTCGAGTCTGTCTTTAGCGGACTGACGAAGTGTAATCGTGTTATGTTTTTCTTTTCCACCCCACACGTTTGTTGAGCCCGGTCAAGCTAAACTTGTTTAAATTTCTTCTAGAGAATTGATTGCGAAACACAACCAGGAGCCCCTGAAAACGAATGTATGCAGTTCTTTGATTAAATGTAGCCTCCTAAAGCTATTGTAGACTACTGCAGTTGATTATTACTACCAGTTATGACAATTTCAACGTTTTCGATTCGTTTCATTTGGAACAGTCTGTTTCGCCACTTGTGAGGATTCCTGTTTCATCACCGGCTCGGCCTGAAAGCATAAAGCATACAGGATATGCTGCTGTTGTCGAACCGTCCATTGGTGGTAGAAAAGAGGTTCGAAACCCACTTAATTGGGTTGGAAACTTGAGGAGACCCCACAAGAAAGCCTGGAGCAAGTCTGTAAGTTGGTGAAGTGTATTTGTCGCTTGTCGGTAGCCGTCAAAAGTGTTGTGCACTACGCCCGGTTCGTTGGAGAGTGATCCATTTGCTTAGGGCTCGGAAATCAATGCCCGCACCCATCATAACTGCCACCCCCCCCCCCCCCCCCGCAAACCCCGGCCTGGTTTGGGGTGGAAGTTTGTGGCACCCACTCCATGCGGTCCTAAGAAAACGCGACCTTCGCCGTCGCAGGATTTAAGTAAACGCCGATCTTTCAAACTTGCCGTCGAAGGACCCCGCGGAACCGCCGGAAAGGGCGGGCAAACATACCCTTTTCCGGGCGGTAACGAGATCCGAAGTTCGCCCCAGTAGAGTGACATGCACACACACGGAGCTACGGGAAAACCGAAACCCCTCCCACCGGGCGGCGGTGTATTTTTCTTTCGGTTTCGGTTTCGGTTTTTCGGAAGGCGGCGGTTTGCAACGCATGTTTAATGTACGCATACCCGGTGGGCCGCGGCGACTCGACTCGAGAAGTTAGTCAACAGTTTTTCCGAGCCACGGCACTGACGCTCATTTTCGTGCCCTCGTCCGGCAGCCCGGTGCGTCGTCGTCGTCGTCCGCGCACCTCCCCGCCCCCGGAGGAAATGAGCCGCGCGCCACGGTGTCGAATGGGTGCGATATGGGTTGACAGCGTGGAAATTATGCGTGAATGGAAAAGTAAATAGGCCAACAGATAAAGCAGCGGCCCGAAGTTGAGCATCGGTCCCGAAAGAAGGGAACGGAAAGGGAAATGGGGGAAAGAAATGGCACCCAGCGAATCGATGATGCTGGCCTGCGCTGGGTTGGGGTCCGGGCGATTTTCTTTCTCCCCCCTGCTTCCCGTCCTGGCCGACACCGAACCGGCCGATCTTTTTCAATGTGATTCACCATTTTGCCTCGCACTGTACGCGCGTTTGGATGGCGAAGAATAAATGTTAACGGTGATTGACACGGTGCCGTCCCGGACTGCTTCGGTGGAAATAATGTTTAAAGTAAGCTAATGCCAAACGCATTAAGTGGCTGGACATGTTTACTGTACGCAATTTATGTTGAGCTTCCCGTGGAGCTTTTAACGCGATCAAATAAATTAGCTGTTCGTGGAAACATGAAAGCTCTAGTTTCTTTTTTGTAATATATTGCAAAGCATTCTGAATTTTCTTTCGATAAAGAAGTGCAGCAGTAAGTGTTTTACTCTCGCTCGAATTTAATCGGGTTTTGTTTTCCGGAGGATTTCTACCTTTGAATTGAAACATAACGCAAGGAGCTATAGAAGTTGGGTCCGACATCAGAATCTTAGAATGTTGCACAATAATGGGTACAGTATCCTATGATCGAATGGAAAAACCTCCTAGATGAACCTTCATAGTTAAGATTGTTTCATGGGAGGAAACTTGAGAAAAAATATAGAATAGAAAACCCCCGCCCCGAATTGGTTTATTTCTGCTTGTTTAGCCTATTCTATTTACTACACTTTTTTTCAATTAGAATAACATTTGATCGAAAAGGGTAATTCTTCAATTATGTGCTTAAGGATCAGGAGCACAGTTTTATCGATCGATCTGTAGCACAAATCTATGATGTGGTCGTAGTTCCGCAGATACAATTCGATAAAACAGCAAAATAGAATGAGGCCCTAGAAATTTAAAAGTAATTTTGCAACGCCCTTAAACGATTTAGGGAAAGGAATATTTCTACCAAAGAAAGAAAAACCGGGTTTCTATCTCGCTAATCGAGGTTTCGGTCCGAGGCGGTGGAAAACCGGGTTGCAAAGGAAGGGCAGAGGGGGATTGAGCTACGGGTTTAATAAGCTTACGGCAATCATGGTTCCAAAGGTTGGTATTTTTTCTTCCACTAATGTGAAGGAAAAGGAACAGCAGGGGGAAAAAAAATGCAATTAATACCAATTGAATCCCACGCCAACGGACGCGGTCGGTTGGTTCGGAAGGATTTCGGGGTCCTGTCGGTCACAGTTTTCTCTCCGATTCGGCCCGGAAGGAGGATAATTTAAACCCCACATAATCGTCGCCCCTTGTCGACTCATAAATGCAAATAGACTAGCGCGCGAAACGAGTTGAGTAATGAATTACGCCTTTGTCCAGAAAGTCAATCGTTGGGAGGGGGGAGGGGGGACTGGGGACGGAAAAGCGTCGTGGTTTTGACGGGCTGATAATTAAATTCCACGAATACGATGTGTTGTATCTACGGTAACGGTGAAGGTAACGGACCCTAGGGCCGCAATCGTACTTGTGCCGCAATGTTCCGCACACCGAGCGAACGGTTTAATTAGCATGGAAATAGATCTTCGTTTTTCCAACAAAAAAAAAGAAAAAAGAAAAAAGGAATATGAAATCTTGAATAATCCACTGTTGCTGCTAGCGGTGGTAGCCCCCCTCGGAACAATAGCTAGTTTCCGACCGCCCGGGCACCGACCGACGTAATGCTCATTTTCTGGTTTCGTAACCGGGTCGGAGACATTTGCTTTATTAATATTAAACGTTAGTTATTAATATACCCTGGAAATTATTAAAACAAGCCACCTTTTTGATTTTATTGTTTTTGGTGCTCGGTTCAAAGGGAAAGCGCGTAGCTCACTTTTGCAAATTAATTCAACGATTAATTGAGCACGGCAATTAATAAGGTAATAAAGATTAATCGTTCAATTATTAAAGGCCATTCCGTCGTCTGGCTTCCTGTCCGTTTAGTTTCATTCATGTAAACTTGCTCCACGTGACAAATTGTAGGTCATTTTTTTTCGATGCCGCTGGAAAAATGCACCGCTGGCCGCAATGAAATTTGCGGACCTATTTTGTGTAACAAACAATTATGTACAATATAAGTAGCAAAAATGATTAGGTTCTCGCAAATGGACAGTTAAAAACATTATGGTAATATAAATGTGATGGAACACGGCGCATGTTACATTAGTTAAAAAACAAAAGAAGAAGGTTATAAAAGTCCAATGGTTCTTCAAAGAGTTGCTTCTCGCAAGTCGTAGAATGGCAAACGAAATTTGTTTCAGCATGATGTGATCTACCATAGCGTTACCAATGAATGTAGCCATACACTCATTAGCTGCAGAATGTTTTTGCCTTAATTCAACACAATCACATAATTATGCTTTCTTCGAAAGAAAAAAACAAACGAATACCGCAACAAGCCGTTTTCTCTTGGTACATAACTTGTAAAGACTGTCCTTTCTGTGCCAGCTCCCGGAGGCGTACATTCTTTGTTAGACCTTTGACTGTGCCGGCCATATAGACATGTCTGTTGCAAAACATGCACGCTTGTATTCGTTTGCCAAACCGGTAGCCCTGCCCTGATCCTTATGGATCGCCAGGAATGGGTGGTCCATGGCAACTACGGCCGATACGGACTTTGATCTTTCGCCCCGAATGCTTTCGTTTCGTGTTTCAGAACGATGATGCGGAAAAGAAAGCCGGCTGCAAGAACTTACGCTAGTCTGGTCGTTACTATTGACCTAAGGTTCGCCAAAAATGTCGACATTTTGGGTGCAATTCTAATAAAGCATAGGAAGTTAATTTGGGTAGGTGAGCCAACATAGAAGGAGTCAGTGAGAGACTTAAAGCAAACTGATTAGTTAAAAGGCGTGGTTTAGTTTCAATACTTTTTGCAGTTAACATGAATTGGATGTTTACACCATGTATGCTGTTTACATTTGAATGCGCTTCTGTTTAATTTGAATCGCTTCCGAACCGTTGGCACGTCTGTTTAAAATAATATTGAAAAGAAAGTTGAAAAAAAGGAAACAAGTTTAATTAACTGGGCGGAAAAAATTGTGTTTGGGGACGCCCTCGGTTCCCCGTGGAGCTTGCGCACCATTAATTAAGATTCACTCCCGAGCATTACATTTCGGCAAACATCTCGCTGTCGCCAATGCATTTGCGCCGTGACGCTCAGCATGCCACGAAATCACGTTTCCCACGTGCTAGCGACAGGGCTGGAGGGCAAACAAAAAGTTCATCTCGGCAACACGCCCACACACACACACACACTGTCGCTGCATTTGACAGGTGAAGCAGCGAACCCCCCCGCGGGTGGGGGGTGGAAAACCGGCAAGGTTAATTGAACAACAATATAGTCACGTATTTATTTGGCCCAGCTACCGTAGCGGAAGGTGCGGGCACTTCGAACGGTTCCGGCGAATTTTCAATGGTGGAAAACTTATTCTGTTTGCCTACCGAGCTTCCGTGCACCGAAAGAGAGAGAGAGAGAGAGAGAGAGAGAGAGATCCGACCGCACCGATAAATGAATGGCAAATAATCCCCGAGTGTGGTTTGGCCCTTTTTCCTTGCGATGCAATTATTTATGGCGTCCGATAAAAGGGCAGCCAGTGGAAGGGCTTCTTTTCCGGTGGGGGGGGGGGGGGGGGGGAAAGGTCAGGCCCACACACCTCAGGAGGAAGTGTTGACAGTAGTGATATTTTTACACCATTTTCTGAGTCCCAAGCCACTGAGTAATAATTTTTTTATTACGTTTATGTTCTTTAAAAGGAACAACTCAAGCTAATCGCTGGTTGGGATCCTTTTTCGGGTGGAAAATTAGTTTAATGGTTCTGAGGGTTTTTCACAAGAAAGTGTGTGACGGCCAACCAGCTGAGAACCAGATATTTCCAAACGTTAAGCTATTTCTAATTTCTGTTTGAAACAACAAAACTTAAACAATTTGTATAAACCGCAGCTGGATGGTTCGGATGGACGTTTCTATTGCTCCTGTGTCGTTGTCGTTGTAACTAATCATTTGATTGATTAGATTTTAATACAATGTTTTCATTTGTTCCATTTGGCATTGCAGACTCCAGTCCAGGAAAAGTGGTAGTTATGCCATTCCATTGTAACAGTTTCTCGTCCGTTCTTCACCAGTACATGGCATGGTATCAGTTTTCGGAAAATCTTTTTTTGTTTTTGGATCAAAGTTTCTTTCTAATACTGAAACACACGCTTGTGAAGGAACAATACGTTCAGCGGGAGGGGGTGGTTTGCGTAATACAATTTCGAAACTAAACCACTCCGCTGTGTATCCGGGGGAAGGCTTTTCCGACAGAACAGACACACTGTATGCGCCATGGCCGGGACATGCAGGACGAGCACGCCATTTCTCCCAGCACAGACTGGAAAGTGTCAGAAATTGTTCCCGCACACCGCGTCCCTCCCCCCAAACGACGGGCAGATTGGAGATCGTAAAATCCCGGGCGTCCCGGGATCGGAATTGTTCCTTGCTGCGCCATAAAATGATGCAGCAAATGATGAAGGCCAGTGAAATGCACCAACGCATACATCTTGGACGCCAGGCAGCAGGCCATCGGGGGTAATCGTGTTAGGGCAATGTTAGGCCCAATCTGGTATAATATGTACACCAGCATGGCCGGCTTCGTGCGTTTCATCGCGTTCATAAAGCGTGTATGTTATGCCCGAGTGGCTCGATAAAGTCACGCCCGATCTACCTAAACGAAAATTTCCCGATCCCGGTCACTGATCTTAGCCAATTAGTATGCGCATGTTTTACGACCCCATCAAGGCAAGAAGTTATGTAAATTCACGTAACACTTCACTTCGGAAGTTTTGGGGGAGCTCGCCTTCCTCACAAATTGCGGTGTTAAATTACACAGAATTGATTGATGAACGTATTGATCAATTTATGGACATTAGAAAACAATCCCGAATAATTGGATGTTACATAAAGTACAGCGATGTACAATTCGTTAATTGCATTACGCTTGAAGCAATGGGCGAATTAAATTGAATTCCGAATTCATGAATGCATTAAATTTCCAGCAGAAGCAAAGCAGCTTCCTGCATCGCCGGTGATAACGAAACGGATGAAAACAGTACATCATTGCATAATCAGCAGTAGAAGGAATCAGCACGGTGACATTGCGTAATCATTGACGCAGTAATGATGAAAAATTAGGTGCGTGGGCCTTCCATAGTGTACGGATAACGCAAATTAATCGCTTTTACATCCTTTGTAAATGGGCAGCGTTCATAAATTTCAGCCTATGCGTTTGCTTTTTAACATTTCACATCACATTGTGCACCAAATGTTTCAGACTTGGTGAAGTCAGAAAAGATAGTTTAGTGAAGGAAAATATCACTGGCATGCTCACCAACCAACATTTCCCATTTTGGGTATTGTGGGAAAATATTATTTCTATATCAAATAACGAAAGCAACTTGTCTATATTGTTGGTAATGTTTCGAGAGCACATGAAACTGTTACCGATAGGGAGTGAATTGAATCCAACATTTTCATTCCGCTGGCAGCTCGTGATCACTCTGTGTTGTAATGCAACATATGTACTATGTGCCGCAGAAACATAAACGGCACCCTCACTCGGTGCTCGTGACGTTCGGGCTTTACGGAGAGAGACATACATTTTGTATTTAGTTGTACCCAATCACGCCGGTTCGCCGCCCGAATGAGTAAATGCAAAACTAATTATCATTAATTCATGCAAGTGACACGCTCAAGTACTTTTCCAGCGCCAGCGAGAACTCCACCCCTCGCCCCGGCCGTGGGTTTGGTGAGGAGTTTCGAATCCTTCGGAATCCCACGCCGGCTTAGCTTTTAAACACGGAACAGAGATCGGGCCCAGCCGTCCTCCAATCCGTTGGCCGGGGTGTAAGGATGGTTCCGTTCGGATTCCATTCGGAGCAGCGGCACTCCGCGGGGTTTATGCTGCGTGTCGTAATCCGGGCCCGGGCTTAAGCTAAACAAAGTGAATAAAGAATGAGATTGTGGTAAACCAATGCTGTCGTTGCCGGCACAGCGTACGAACCAATTGATAACGCTACCGTGTTTGTGTTTGTGGAACAGCGGTGGAAAAATCCCAGAGCATCGTTTGCACAGTCTGGCCCGGGGCCGGTACACCTTCCGGGTTTCCACACAAATGGAACAAACACTTCCGCTAATGCTACCTGGATTCAAATTTTCTGATTAAATTTAAACAAAGTACCATTTTGTCATTCTTTTCGCTCTGTATTTAATGGGAGGAAAAACCTTGTACGTTCTTTGTCCGGAAAAAGTATTTATTGTTTCGAAATGTTTACTTAACACTGAACAGACGATTTTACTCCATTCTTGCTTTACTATATGATGATGAGTCCCACCTCTTCAACTATCTATCAACTAAGATTGACATAACTATATTTGACATGTTTACAAGACACATTTGACGTTCGGTTGGATGTTCAATCGTTGTCCATAATATCGTTACCTACACGTAGTCAAAACCGTTACAATCTGTCGCCCACCTTGGCCGCACCCGTAACAATAAAAACATATTTGTTTCACTTTCATATTTGCCACTGGAGTAAGGAAAACGACGTGTTCTCAGCAACACAAGATCACACCGGGGAAGCCTGCCTGCCTGCACGGCCGGGAAAGCACTTCATGGGAAAATCCTCCACTGTCTAGTAACCGATACCGGCAGTACAGTAGCATCGTTACGAGTGCTCTACGTCAAGCCTGTGTCTAGCGAAAATTAACACGTGGAAGATGCGACATACGACGACAACGACGCAGGAGGGTCTCTTCCAGGTCCTTCACCGTTCGGCTACAACTGTTAACAACGTCGTTCGCGCCAAGTGTTTGCAAATAAACGACCATTTTGCTCCACTCCATATCGGTAGACGGCTCGGTCGTGGTGTAGCGTTACGGCATGGCACCGGAAATCATCTCGAAAGCTGGTAGCTAGGAAAATGATTATTACTTTATTGGACTTATTTCCGACGAAATGGAGGAGAAGGATCAATAACTTTTTTTCTTCCGTTTCTGAACATTTTCTTTCGATATTCAATTCTGGGTGTCAATGGTGATAGGTTTATCGGAAGAACACCGTGTGTACCAAGGGCTTTCAATCTATTTTAAAACATATTATAATGGCCCCCCTAATCTTGTTACTGTTAAGATACAGCGGGGAAGCGCTAGGGAAAAAGACACGTCAAGATACGTCAAGATTAGAGTGATGTACTTGAAGTTCCCTAAAATCGATTCTTCTCGTAATACAGGAGTCCCCATCTATTTCCCATAATCCTTAATCTTCCTTCCTTGATGCGGATCCATTTTATGTAGATTTGGCTGTATTTTGGGCTAAGATGTACTTTCAATTCCTTATAACAAACGAATCAATCGAGAAATGAGACCATCTTATTATAGACCTAACATTTCTAATGCTGTTCCTCCTCCAACTTTCACCACCTAATATGTTTATTTCTTGCCGTAAGAAAAATAGAAAGAGACAGAGAGAGAGATAGAGAGAGAGAGAGAAAGAGAGAAAGAGAGAAGGCTTAACACACGCCCAACCCTATCCAGCCGGAGTTTATTGGAAACACCTTGCACCTTATCACTTTATTTGCAACTTCCTCCGGACGCACACGAAACTATTTCGCCACGAATGATGACGAAGACGGGAGGCAGCATCGTGTCGGCCGTCTAGACTCCACCAGTAGGGACTCCCGGCCAATGTGTATCCCGGTGGACACGGAAGTGCAACAGCTTACACGGGACGCAGTATCTTATGGCAGCATTATGGTGCATCCGTTAGAACTGTCGGCGGCAGTTTTCTGTCGACAAAATTGTCTTATCGGTCCGCAAAGCTGCCGCAGCATGCCAGCCTCCACCGGTCGCCCAGGGGGATGATGATGGCGTCAGTCGGGGAACACGCAAATCTTACCAAGCGGGGACGATCAACTGCAGCACAGTGGCTAGAAGTTCAAGCGTAAAGGGAGCTAAGAAAACCCGAGCCCCGTTGGCCGTTGTTCGGCTCTGTTCCCGGTGCGCCATCCAGGAGAACAAAGTTGCCACATTGAATCCCCCCCCCCCTCCCCCTCCAGCCGCTATTCCGCATCGTCCAGCCGCAGAACATCCAGCCCGATTCAATCGATAGCTTCCTGAGGAAATCAACCGGAGGCGGAGTGTTAAAGTGACTCTCCTTTTGCATTGATACGATGGAAGGATAGGAAGAAAGAAAACCTCCCCGCCCTTCGCTTCGGTGGGGATATTGCGACGAAAGGGGTTATGCTGCTGTTCAATTCGAATCGATACTTTCTAATTCAAAGCTACGCCCACGACGGCGCACAGTGGAAGAAGTGACACCGGAACCGGATTGGCAATGTACAAATTTGAACCAGAATGTTGGTCCCAAATCACCGCCATTCTTCTTTCCGAGACCGCACCAGCAGGATTTGTGCCGAAAATTGCAAAACATCAAGGACGTTTTAGAAGGCTCTAGTGTTTCCGGAAAACCTGAGCGTGTTGTGGTCCACGTTTTCCCACTGTCCGATAGGAATCGCTGCGATGACAGCGATAGAGTCCTCTGGACGTCATCCTGGAAACGTTATGTACAATGATCGGGTACGGTTTAAGTTCCCACCCATCTCCCACCCACCCGGCCCAGGCACGTCACAGCCGGAAAACTGTCACGTAACCGGAAGGCGGCGGTGGGTGGCCGGTGAGTCAATTGAGGACGGTGAGGACAGTGTGGATAAGTACCGCTGTGGTGGAAAAGTAGCCACATTGGCACCTCCTGCGATGGGAGGTGGGAGGAAAGGCAAAAACTTGTCTTAAGATAATGTTGCTCACTTGTTGGGTGTCAATTGCACGGGAATTTCCGTGGAAAACAGTGCGAATAAACAGGCGCTGTGAGGGGAAGCTAATTACCAGGGAATAGAAAGAGTTCCTTAACAGACCTGTTTTGATGGTGATTTGATTAACGTTCAATATTTTTCGAA
>JAOEFI010000007.1:1794712-1812456 GCA_034621735.1 Anopheles plumbeus
GGGGGGGGAAATCGTAGGGCGGAAATGGCATTGAAATGAAAAGGTTTTAAGCTGATTGGGAATCCATGTGGAAGACTTAAATACAGGAAACATACACATACAACGCAAATTGCTCGAAACGGTTATTCAATTCTTCATTCTCTAATGGACCGGAAGGAACGGTTTCAATGCTACGAAAATCACCTTTAATGAATGAATGAATTCACGTGTCGTATGGTTTTACATCAATTAAATTTAGTTGATCAAATTCCTTGAAGGAATTACTTCATCAGCTGTCACACGATTTTTGTATTTCGAACAATGAATTTAATTTGTTTATGGAAAGCTATGGAAAGCTCTTTTTTTTGGCATTAGAATGTTTAAGTTATGATGTGATAATCGGGTGTTTCTTCCTTTTCTACCTACTGACAGTCAGCTTCTGCCGAAATCTGTCTTTTATTTCCCGTTTATCAAGGATTATCATATTGTCTTAGCGAATGAACATAACCCAGAATTTTGAACCCTGTCTTAATAATGGGCCAACGACTTTCTCCCGGATTACGCCAGCTCGACTGCTCGAGAGAGAGAGAGCGAGCGGCTTTTATAGAGCAAATGTGCGGCAGAATACACTCTTCCCTTGCCAGGATGTACGCACCCCCCTGTCTGTCCTGAAGGGCCGAATGTTTAGGACGCGGCCCAAAGGTACGTTTGCATAAAGCAACATTAAAGGTACACCATATTTGCACGGCGCTTCATGCTAGACCGCGGCTTCGGTTGGAAGTGTCAAAACCGCCCGCCCACTGCTGCTAACGACGCTTAGCATATTCTTTTTTTTCCAACATGTGTTGATTAATATGCGTAGTTGGTATTTTTTTGTAATCCCGTTTTTTTTTGTGGTAAAACAACAATATGCAAATAATGCCCGTACGGTAACATGCTAATAAATGGACAAAAGGTCATGTGAATAAAACGAACAAAGTTTCATGTTGTATGCATCCCTTTTTGGTGTTGAATAATGCAATAGTGTAGACAAATGTTTGCTAGCACTTGTGTGCCCAGTATAATTGAAATGCGGTGCCTTTTTATATAAATATATATTGAAGGAGTTGCTTTCGATCGACGTACTCTACATTCAATGAAAGAATGTTTTTAATGACCTGTCGAATAATCCTGTCGATTAATATCATGTTCTGGCTGCCCGAACAAGGCTACGTACACTTCGTTTAGCAAAACTGAAGCGCAAAATCTGCTGCCCGAATAATTCGCCTCCTCCGAATCAGTAGCGTGAATATCTCTGGAATGAGGCCCCTAAATTGAATTCGACTGAGATTCGATTCTGCAGCACGCTAATTGCCACTCAGAAGGGAAGCTTTCCCCACTACAACATTCCCAATGAAAGTACCGCCTAGCCACCGTTTGGGGAGGGATCGAATAAATGTGCCCATGCTGGGCTCAGGACTCAGGTTCGATGGAAAATGAACCGAGAGTGTTTAGGCCGCCGGACACGACGGGCCGTTCCGTTACTGTAGATTGTTGTTTGAACTTTGCATGTTTCGCTGACGGTCGCCATGACGGCAAGACGCTGAAAATCGGATCTGGAACGGATCAGGTTGCTGGAAGATGTGGCCTTCTGACAATACGTCACCTATTGATTGGTGTCGTCTTCTGAATGGTTGGCCGGAACGATCCAAACAAGCGTTAATATGATTTGCTTGTTGCAATGTTATTTTAAGGGAAAGTAGTATAATTCTGCTACTCAAACGAAGTGTTTTTTTTTAAATAAAAGATGATTTACAAAGATACGTACAACTCTTCTAAAACGATTAGTCTGCTTTCACATTAATTAAAACATAATCAACACAATTGTTTTACTTCTTTTCGAGCCAGGACGTTGGCCATTTTGGAACACCGTTTGGATTGAATGTAGCACAATACATCTGCTCGTTTAACATATATGATCTATCGAAGAGCGTTGACCTACATGTGACTTGTTTATTCATTTCTGTATTATGTGGCATTTGTTTTTTCAGGATTTTATGAATGCAACGAATAAAATTCCAATTCCATAATACACTTGAATGTGCTTTTTGTTCCAATGCTGTGGCCCTTTACGTCACAGGAAAATCGATAACCATTTCGGACCGATTTGCGAATGGAATTTTAATTAGCACATATTAGCACATGAGGGGACATCAATTTTAACAAGGGGAACGATTTTACTTTGTTACTTTTTATTATTAACCAAGAAATCGTATTTAAAAACGCAATTTTTCCATTTTGAAAACCACAATCGCCAGTTTTTCCATATTTAACTCTCGTTGTTTTTCCCAATGCTGCAGCTTCATTTTCCCTCGCCTTTTGGACTCTTTTCCTACGCTTGTTTGTTCAAACAATTCCGTAAAAGCTAATGAAATTTCAACATTCGAATCCTGCTGAATTTTGAAGGCCACCCGTGGAACACACATTGTTTAGATACGCTCCTTTTGCGGAATCAAAGTGATCCGGAAGGGACCGGGGCCAGTGGACGGGGAGTGCTTTTTTCTGGGTAAAAACCTCTGGCCGATGGAGCCGAGGTATGTTGCCGAGGGTTGCGCAGTGTATAGCCCGGACATACTGCGTGCAGTGACCTCTGCGTGCGTGAAATGCTGCAGAGAAGAAGATTTTACTTCCGAAAAAAAAAAAAGACACCCCTTTTATAGTACAAAGAAAAACATCGAATTCGGCCATTTTTGTGTGTTCCCCGTTGTTAGCAAATACGACGAGTTATAACTCTTTTTTGGCCTGAATCCGGTCAACATAAGAGGATGTTTGCGCAAATCATACTTGACGTTATGGTCCCATTTCTCTCCTGTGTGTTTTGGTTCGTCTAGTACACGAACAAATGGAGTTTGGAAAATCCTTCATATTTGAATTAAATAAGCCGACATGTACCGCACGAATATGGTTCTCAAATACCGAAGGGTCGAAAGTGAGTCTGGAGTAACTTTGTTGGAGTACCGTTTCGATAACGCCATAACACTATCCACGATACCAGCAGTATTCGTGCAGGGGTTCAAAAAAAAAAGGCGAAAATTATAGAACCGGGCAACCGGGTTCACTTATCTAACCGTCCCGTGCGTCCACCGGGGCCTAATGTAATTCATTAGTATACGGGACTCGATGTTGTCAGCAAATAGATAATGTCAGTGTTCATTACGTGCGCTAGACGGGGCAGCTGTAATGCTCGAGCTCCCCGCCCCCCCCCCTCCCCCCACCATCTCCCCTCCCATTCCCGGTGGAAACCGTGAAAACTTTTTGAGCGCAAATTTTAATTTCATTTCCGCGCCGGACGAAAGCGCCACGAATATTGCCACGTAATGTTGGGACAACGCCGATACAACTTTCGGTCGCCGGCGCAGATTGACAAACGGCCCGTTCGGTGTTGTGCTTAGTCATTTGACGGGACGAAACCATACGACGGCCGAAAACGATACGATCGAATATCAACGGGCCTATTGAGACCTAGTGGAAAAGGTCGAGGGCGCAATCAAAACCAAATTTGTCAACATCATAAATTACTTCGCACTGCATCGGACAGGAAGAGATTAAAATAATAATGCTTGAACGGTGGTTGGCCGTCAAAACTCGATAAGTACATATTTGAATTATGGCCATACTCATCATGTTTTAGGAGGAAGAACACACAAAAAGAACACACAATCAATATTTGCAGTTCATGTGTAACATGTCGGGCACTCATATTCCAACCCCGTACAACTTAAAGTTGCAGTAGAAAACAAATATAACGAAGAAACCTACTTTGTGCGATGTCTAGTTGTATATGTGCCCTGAAATGAAGTGCAACTTTCCATCGAAACCTGCAAGTAGCATCGGCCGAAAGTTTTCCAAACAAACAAGTCCCAAGCGCTGGAATCCACAAAACCCCAACTGGCGACGACTTCAAGTATTGGTGGGACTAGCCGTAGTGCCCCGTTCCGTGCATCGTAATCCGAACGGAAGTTCACGGTGCACTGCACGGTGGCCATACGGTGTAACTTTCCTAATGTGCTCCATTATTGGTTCATAAATAAATGAAGTGGAAAAATATTTTCGTTTTGAATAAAGGGCCGGTTGGTGCCGACCACAAAAACAGTCTATACTAGTGGAAGTGTGAGTAGATTTGTGCATAGATTAGAGCCGGATTAGCCGGAATGGAAATAACATATATCATAGCATATATTTCCAAAATGCGGTTTCTGCAGTTGCAGCGTAAGAATTCATTACACGAGTTTTCCTCTCATCAGTTCTGTTCAATCCTTGTTTAATCTGCTTTTAAAATTAGTTACTTATGGTTAAACATCGTTCCACAATTTACACCTTTACCTTGAAAGATTTCGCAAGCCTTGATGGTGTTCTTACATAATCATTTATTATTATGTTTACTGTCGCCCTGGTCGTATAGAACCACGTGAGGAGTACTGCTCAGATATTCTACAGCATCACTGCATCTTCAAACAAAGGCCATTAAGAAGCCAATGTCTGGATCGGGCCAGCGGGGTTCAAACTTGCGTCCTGATGGTATTCTTGCGCCAAAATTTTCTGTTTACGAAAGATGGCCAAATATGGCAGGATAAATTAGTTCTAGGGATACATTCCCCAGTCTCCTCCAGATCGGTTTCTTGGGACACGAAATCTACATGTCAGCTGCAGAGAAACTGCTCAACGTAAATGTAACATGAGACTGAAACGGCGCGCGCCAGTATCTTTGATCTCTTTTTCTGCATACTTGACAATGAAAAACAACTCCTTGTGTTCTCGGTACAAAGAAGAGTGTCCTTTGTAAAGTGCTGTTGTTGTCAAAAACACTATACTATAATCCTTTGTAATGTCTACCAACTTGCGAAGCAGCAGAATATATACGTATTATAACTCGTTTCATTCATCACAATCATCTGTTTAAGAATATTTCTATCATCAACAATGATTTTTTCTCTGGAGTTATGCAAAAGTTGTCCTAATGGACTAAGTGCTTGCTAAGAATTTAGCAACCGGGACACGCGATCGATGCTCAATGAGATGAGTCCTTATAAGGTCAGTGTAAAAATGAGGTTTTACGTGATCCAACGATCAGAGTGTGTGTGTCCAGGATATACATATTTAAACACGAAACATAACACGTTCACCGAATCCAGCATCCTGTGAATTCAATGCAAATTAGAGTCAAAGCGATCCAACAGCTTTGACGATTGTATGTATGTGTAGGACTGTAGCGTACATTAGAAAAGAACTGCTAAGGGCCGTGGCTACCTCATTGATAAGTAATACAAACAAAAGCTGCCTCAGCATGGGAAACTCCAGATGTGCTCAAAGTCACTTTGTCGATCTTCAACCAATAGGTGCGAACCAGCTAGTGAGGGATACAACCACATTACAAGCTCGTGTGAGACCCCTACCCGTGCTACTACAGTCAAAAGAAGTTGATGATTTTCTTGAATTTTCGATGAGGATGTCGGTTGTACTTGCATTGACTATTCATAAAACCTTTACCTATAAATAGGCATCGGCTGACTGGTAGTAGCTGTTGCGCCGATAATGTGATCTCTGTTGGACGAAACAGACACCCTGCAGAGGCCTCTCAAGGACTACCAACCGACGATTCCAAGACGGTAGAACAAACCCGAGCAACGCAAGTCCTTTTTAACATAAATTAGAAACTTTCATGAGACATCCTCGAGAACTTCCAGGTGTTAGAAACAAAACAAAGGAGTTCGGAACACACTTGAATAGATAGCACTATAGAAGAAACTTCATCTGGTCGTGTAGTTAATGACGTCTTTAGTGTTTTTATGGCATGTTACAACCTACTCTGGCATACAATGTGTACGGTCAAACCATAAGAACTATTGGAAGGGATGAACCTGTCCCTTAAAGGTGTGGTGCACGAAACTCGGATCATTTCAGGGATGGTTGCTAGAGTAGAGGACACATTCTTCATTGTCCTCGTGAAGTTATTTAATGAAAATGCAACCCCCCTTCTCAGGGGAGCAAAGGGAGCAGCCCTGCAAGGTGCGCCCAATTATAGCTAAAAGCAGTCTAGTCGTAACCCCTATGACACCTTGGCATTGTAAACCCCGATGTGTCACTAATCAACTACTTTTTGATGCACGGAACCCCTAATTGCACCCACGGGGCCATCGCGGGAAGATGAAACGCTTTTATTCAAAATAATCATTAGGAAGGAAGGAAAAATCGATCCCCACCCACAGTGAGCTGGTGAAAATATTACAAACATAAACCCGTACATAGCTGTAGCCGTGATGGCTGGATCCTCCGCCCGCCGGGTGGCCACATATCCGAGCAATTGAACATGGCAAACCAACCGCCCCTGTCGTCAAGTACCCTGGCCCTTCGTTTCCCTTTCTGGCCCTTCGTTTCCCTTTTGCCGGGAAATTCCCGGCCCCCGCTCGAACCGAATCCATTGTGGTGGATTAGTTTGTCCGTTGTTTACGCGATACACAGCGCCACGGCATAGCATCTAAGACCTCCTGGCGCGTATGTGTCGGCGGCACATGCTTTGAACTGACGGCGCGAAACCATGTTCGAAACTCTTCGTGGTGGGGTGGTTGAAAACTCTATCGGCCGTGCCAAACCACGGGCCTCGACCGCAAACGTTCCCGTGGCCTTTACCGTGTGGCCGTTGAAACAAACATTTAACACCCTTCGACTTGCGACGGTGCGTCTCGTCTCGTAGGGAGCGAGGCACCTTTTCGCGCGCAATTAGACAAACATGTGGAGCAGGAATAGTCACAGGATCAGGCCCTCCCGTACGGTGTTTCTTAATAAAGCCGTCATTACGACGTCTTGTTTGGATTGAAAGGTGCGACATGTTCCGTCAAGAGTGCACCGCTCGCTCGTTCTGGTACACGGATTCTGTTCGATGGAAAATTAAACGACAGGAGTATAATGTCGCATAAGGATAGTTGCATTTATTATACTGATTATTATACTGATGCTACATCAAAAGTCATTTGAATCAACTATACTAGAGATAGGTTTTGGGAATTTTAAACCTAGCTTTTTAAATTTGGTAAATAAAAACAATACTCGCAAACAGGTGCAGGCATATTATTTACGTTGAAAACACCACAATCCTGTATTTGATCGTGTTTATCAAGTGAGTGTTTTCTTGATATGAAGTACGAAAACTGTTCCTATCAAATCCATACGATGATTCTTGACGTCTGTTTCTCGACAAGCGATGGCACTTGAACGGTAAATGCATGATATAAATCCTCACAATGGCCGGCACTCAAACGAGCCAGCTGCTTCAACCATTTTCATTAGTTTAATTCCTTCGGCACCCTCTCGGCTGCAACATTCCGGCAGGCCTTGGGTGGAAAGTCGAACGGAGTGTTTCACCACCGTGCAACCTCCGTTTCTGTTGGAGTCCAGGTATGCAAAGTCCTCCCTGCTGAGGCAATTCGTGACAAGTTGTTGCCCGAAAGATTAACCCATTTTGCCGACCCCGTTCCGGGTGCGTCCCGGTCGTATCTGTGCACGCATTCATCACCCCGGACCTAGGGGGTGGTCGTCGGCTCGATACAGCCGGACCGAGTTTTCCGGAAACCTCATCTGCCCGGTCGGTCAGTCCCACCGGGTCATATGGTGGTGGCTGTCGGTTGCCGCTCGTTTCGGCTTGACCTGGTTGTCACGCATTCCCGCCAACGGTAATGAATGGGTAGTAGCGTTTTGAATAATACACAAGTACCACATTCATTAGGATACCAGTGTGCCAGTGCCGTGAGACTACATCCTGTGTGTGGCTAGAGTCTAGCTGCTGTGCTGGAACAAGCATGCGGTTTGTTTTTCACAAGCACTTTTTCTCCGCATGCTTTCGCCCAATGAAGACTTGATATCAGAAAGTCTTCCGATGACTCCTGTACCGTGAATCTTAGCAAAACTCAAGCTGCTGGTGAACCGCAGCCATTGGAGATGCTCTTGTTGGAAGAAGATTGATGCATTAGGGTCGTTTATATTTTCCATTCACTGGTAGCAATAGGACTCCGAATGCTGTCCCGGTCCGTTGTATAGACGTATTTAGATCAATTTTATTACAATTTGGAACAAATTATATATCACAAATGTATGGCAAAAGAACCAATATTTGTTTAGAAATGGTAATTCGAAATCGTTTTCATGCTACGAAGTAAATGCCAACATTGCGAGAAAGAATTATTGCTAGTTTCAAGTTACTACACAGCTACTCAGGTTCAATGAAGGTTTAATGAAGGCAAATTGTTTACTGACTTCACTGACCTATAATACGATAGATGTTTTAAATGAAAACTGAACAATGGTTCGACAAATGAATCATACATCAGTAGGAAAAAGGAAATATACACCATAACACATTTGAAAGCGAATATCTAGCTTTGGTTTTTGGTAAACATGTTTTCTCCCTGACGCGATGTCCCCGGCGAATCTATTCATCAGTTTTACCGGCTTCTGGCGTTACGAGTACTCAGCGGGAACGTGCCACCTGTCGAAAATTCAAAAAGGATTATTTGGAACGAGAAATTTCGTACCAATTAATTTGTTCTCGGTGACCGTGGCAAGGTCCTAATGAATGTCGCACTAATGAAGTGAGTGAAGCACTTTGAACTGAATAGTATTTCAAATTAGAATCAATCGAGCTTATGTCGGGGCGTAGTGGAAAACGAAATTAACCCACAAACCATCTTTGATTGAGGTTAATAATAGGCCAACATTTGGAATGGACCATATCAGCAACATGAAATTCCTTTCACTTATTTTTGCAGCATTTGGGATTAGCCAACACCAAGCCGACCATATTTGGGTGCTTAACTATTCGAGTTATTTAGGACAGTATCATCAAACATATTAGCGTTTTCCTATACGTAGCTTTAAACATTGAACAACATATTTTCGAACCATCCCCAATGTTTGACTTTTGAACTGTTATTAAATCTACTGCGTTGAAGCTTTCCCGCCCAAATGAAAAACATAAATTCTTCGATGGAGCACCTCGGTAGAGTTTTGTTTTACTGCAACGCTTGGCCAGAAGATGGTGTGAGATATGTTGCGTTTGTTTTTTGGCGCTCGAACCGTCTGTTGAAGTAATACCGTAATTTATGTGTCTGGCGAAGGCATTAACATCAATATGTACCTAGTCCTACTCCTTGCACGGTCCTCTAGAAGGGATGGATGCTGTTGATAAGGTTCCATCTGGAGGACAGTTGCTAACGGCAATCAGTATGTAAAGGAATCGGTTGTTTGACTGAATTTAACATAACTTAATTATCCAATTTCTGCAACTTATTAAACTGTTGATGAATGTGTTGTAGGTTAACAATAAGCATAGCAGTAACAATGTTGAATGGAAAGGAATTCTAATGATTTATTTAAAAAAAATTAATCGACCCCAGGATGCATCGATATATCGTTCCGATGAACAAAAATCTAAATCGAATTGTTATGAACATCGAAACTACAGGATGGATGGGAAACAATATTTACCACAGACCATCATGGGGATACCATACCATTTGTATCCAAACCAACATCGGGAACCGCATAGCATAGCACGTGTAGTATGTGCAGAGTTGAGGCAGAGACACAAAAAGATATGGTGTGGTTTTTCTTTCGAAGCAATGCATTTCAAGCCCTTGTCCTATAGCATCTTGTCAGGGCGAGCAGGTCTTGTGATAGTTCGAGGATAGATAGATATTTTTTGTGCCATAACAGTTGTTATATATTTTTAATTGGCACTCTCGTATTTCATTCGGACCATCTGTACTTGAACGAGGAGCGAAGTGTGTTCAAGGGTCCGCTATTATTCAGTGCCGGAAGGACATATGTTATACGTTCGTAACAAACGTCGTCCGTTAATTGCTTTGTAGTGTTTGGTGAAATCGAATGGCAAAAGTATTCCAAGATATGACTTAAGCATATGATATTACTGAGTTCAAATCATATTCAATGTTAATGTACAGACATTTGTCTTTGTTTAAGGCTTCATATGTTTACCTATTAGAAAACCCCATCAGCCGAAGAAATCCCATAGTTTCATTACTAAGATAATAACAATAATTATTCCGTTTGGTCTTGAGATAAGTCAATAGATTTGGCATTTTTTACTTCACTATCACATATTGAAGAAATCAGAAAGGAAAACAAATTATTCTTCGAATATCGTTCCCAACGTCTCTGTTATGGCTGCCGTGCGTTCAATTTGTTCTTATTAATGACATAACGTATTACAGAAGCCGAAGCAAACGGGGAAAGAGATCGTCTGAAGACGTGCAAGATATTTAGCGGTTTATCTTTATCGATTTATCCGAACAAATAGGAAGCAATTGATTCCGTTTGTGTTCCATCCATCCTTAGCCAAACGATCGCAACACAGGGGAACAAAGTTCTTCGAGAATCAATTACTAGAATGCCCGGGCGGAAAAGTTGATAGTAAATGCCACCGATAATTAAATCCCATCAATCATTTGCAGGCTTATAATTAACGCAAGAATGGCAAAACATTTTCTACCGAAAACAAATCAAACTCTCTCATCGCCCAGGTTGCAGCACAGTGGGGAAACTAGTACGAGGGTAGTTTTTCACGGCACTAAGACGACGGTCGGGTGCCGAAGAAGCCGAACCGACTTAAGCCGGTGGCGTTGGCCGCACGCCAGAATGGAAAACGCTCCATCGACTCGTATCGATCTGGCGAACCGGTACTTTCCCACTCCAACGGTGGCCATCGGGGTAAGCGATACAGCTTGTGAGATATTCCGCCATAACTTGCAGCGAAATGTTCTTCAAAGTGAAGTCGCCTCCCGTCACGGCCCCATTCAGCCTTTGTGTGGCTGCTGTTTCGAGGAGGGCGGGCGCTCGAAAGTCCAAATGTGGTTCCAATTATGGGAAAAGGACCCCTCGCCCCGCCTCGTGGCGCACCGCACCCAGAGAGTGTAGAGGTTGGAGGACTCTCTTCAGAAAGCATAAACATCCAGTGCGCCCTCCCTTCGGACGGGCCAGTCTTGATAAGTAGCACACTTCAGTGAGTGCATTTGTGAAATTACCATCCGAAGCGCATGACTTGTGAACGCATCGCGACGGCCGGTATAAGCTGTGAAGTTTCCATATGCATCCACCCCATACATTGATGCAAGAGCCATTGATCAAATCAGAGCAGATTGGACGTGTTTGCCTTTTGGGTACTACACATACTTTAATGTGTTTTTTTAGCTTTTGAATGCCGGACGAGAGAATTTGGAATTTCAAAATACTAGAAATACATATAATTTAGAGATTTACATAGTTCATTCAAATAATTCAAGATTCTGGTGGCTCAAATGTTTAGACAATACTTGCACAGAAACTGTCAATCGTTGTTTAATACTGAAATACAACCGTATCGTGTTTTTCCAATCGAAAAAGGGTACCTTTTAGGGGAGGTTCATTTTACGATCGGAAATGGAACTCTTGTGTCGCGTGGACCTATCGGAATGGAGTATCGTACTTACGAATTATCAAAGTCGAAGTATAAACCAACAATTTTATGTTTACGATTCATTGTCGGTCGAGCCAGCTGCTTCGAACTGTACTGCTGTTTCAACAACAGGCGAATACGATTATAGCTTTTTCTGTTTTGGAAGCGCTCCTTCTTTCGGGCAGTATGCCTCCTCGGAACTGGCGGAAGAAAGATTGCAAGGCCGAAGATGGTAAACGTAATCGATACCATGTTTTATTCTGTTTCATTCAAATCTCGAGTGCCATTGCCTCTAAACATTGGAGGGAACGGAACTCGTTTGTGAAAACTGGTATTTTGGAAATCGCAAGCGATTTTTCTTTGCCCAGGTGTTATCAAGGAGAATATTTTTCCCAGTCCTTCTTTATGCGAGACATTTGCTTCCTGTTTTCCCAAAAGCAACTTTGCATAGATTTTTTTCCAACAGATGCGCACGGTGGCATATTGGTAAAGTTGTATCAAAGTTCGACAGGTATCGACGCTCGATTCCAGCCATTGGCCGTCTTTCGGTACTTTGAAGAGGTCGCGTATCAAACATTGCACTGTTTCGCGAAATACTGTTTCTCATTATTATTGGGAGAAGGAAAAATAGTGCATTACGGAAAAAATAGTCCTCCCCAAGCGTAACTACTTTTCAAAGAATTTTATCGAACGCAAAGTTTGCCTTCTCAAAGCTGTGTTCTATTGCTGCGTCCCTGGAAACACATTGTTCTTGGCTCAAACTTAATTTAATGGAAAAAATAGGGAAAAACTCGGGAAACTTCCTAGCATCCAAAGGGAAAATTAAATGCACTAAACTATGGGGGCCCAGTCGTCGATTAAACCAACTTTACCAACCGAAGCTTAACAAGCGTTCGTTAAAGATTCTTTCTTAAAGATTCTTTCTTAAAGATTCCGTACCCTGCTTGCATGAGCAGACTTCATAGCACGGACGAGGTGCGTCTTAAGCGTCCGTAAGCGTAAAACCGGGTTCCACGTGCAGTACGGATCGGGCGGACTTGCGAATCGATACGATGGAGGTAAGCATTTCGCAAGCTTCGTAACCCGCCTGGATGGGGTTTTTGCCCGCGCACTATCCTTATCACTTTTCTCGGATATTTTTTAAATTTTTCTCGCCACTTCCCCCTCCTTTCCCGGCACGCTGGTGCCGTGCTCCAGTGTTTTCCACCCAACTATTTTTCTCGCAGGAAAACAAAATCAGGTCACACCGTACAAGCTTTGCACAGTTGCGGAAACAATTTTACGATTATGACCCATACACCCTGCCCCACTCGAGCGACCGTGAAAAACCTTACGTGAGCCCGATTTAAGTGCATCTTTACCGGGTCATCGTTTCCGGTGTGCATACCGGGGGCTTTTGGTTCCACCCGGGACTACCCTACGCCATCGCTGGTCAGCCCGTTTTCAGAAGGTTCCATTTCCTTCCTGTTTTTTTTTTCTTCATTTTTCTGCAGCTTAACTCTCCGCTGACGACGGGCGAGTGGAAGAATTTTCGCCACCCATTCCAGGTGTCCGAGGCTGCGACGTCCGAACGGTGGTTAAAACACGACTTCCTGCAAACACTTTGGAGCTAATCCGTAAATAATGCAGCACCACTGCATTCATCAGACCGCACGATTGCAACCGGCGGGCGCAGCCGTGCGGGAAAACATTCCAACAGTTCAGCGGCTGTGGCCACACCCGGGGGTGGGTGTGAGGGGTGAGATATTTTCCATCGGCCACATACCTTTCACGTAAAAACCTTTCTCGACCGCGAGGAAAGCGATTAAGAGACGGAGCGAGCGAGACGCTAATGTGAGTGGAAAGTTTACGGAAGCGGACTGCAGTTGCATTACGCAGTGCAGGACAATGCGGTGCTAGGGGACGGGAAGGTGCTGCCCGAAACTCGGAATGCTCGAAATCAATCGTGCATGGTTTCGAGAAAAATATCGAGTTCAATACTCGACCATTCGATCCGCATCACAACATGACGCTCCATTGTTCCATTTTGTTCACCCAATGCATAAACCCTGTCGGGTCGTATGAGATTATAATAGAATTTAATGACTAGAACAGAATTTCAAGTTACCGGGAAGTTTCGTGGAAGCCATTTCCGACGGTGGGAGAGATTATGCTCTGCGCATTCATTTGCGGACTGTTGAACATTCCGCACGGTGGTTACCGATGGAAACGAAGGGAACTCTTACCCTGCGGCGGCTTTGTTTATCATTACTTTTAGTTGGAATGTTAGTTGAACTGGCAAAAACGAGAACTCGAGGAACCGAGATCGTTATTTCGATTATTCATCTCTACCTCTGTTCTTTGTATTTAAATCTTCTTTGATTTGTTTGTCCTTATTCATTGGACATATGAAACTATCGCTCATTTTGGCATTAATAATATTATAGTTATTTGAAAAACATGCCTTCCATCCTTTCTTTTCAACGTTCTGGAACGGCATCCATGAACCCGAATGCTAAATCCTTCGTACAGGTTCTTGATGGTGATTTTTGAATGATTTTGGGTGATTCTGAGAGTGTCCATAGACGCTGTAAACCGTCCTCTTCTAGTCTTTCAAAGGATATGGCTTTAGGATAGTTTTTTTCTTGCGACTGGAAGTGAAAATTCTATTAATTCCCTTTCAGAATGTTCATTCTTGCTGATCCGCTAGTGTCAGATATAAGTTCTTTTAAGACTTGTTTCTATCATAACGGAAAATGACATTTCATTCTGATATGCTTTAATGGTTCTCGTTTCCTTCAAGGAGCGTTTCGATAGACTCCTCCAATCATTATCACAATCTGTCCGGACGTCACAAATCATTGAACAGCAAAAAAACAACATGCCGTTGATTAACATTATGTCGTGCTGACAATTTCGGGACGCATCACCTGCCGGTCGGAACTGTCAATCCGCAGCAATCCGCAGGCCAATCAAAACAGAACTAGTAATGGACGAAACTTTTCCCTTAAAAGTCAAGATCCATTGGCAGCTCTTTCGGGGGGTGGGACGGAAAAATTGATTCCCGGGACATCCTCGCCCCGGTCGTAAATAATATCGAAACAGTTAATCTCGAGACCGAAACCTTTTTTATCGGCGGGAGGGGTTGCGACCCGAAGACGCACCGCCAGACACCCGGGGTCGGGATTTTTGCCACACTAAATCACATCATAAATAACCCGGCCCCAAATGACCCGAAACCAATCTGGGTCGCCCCATCCTGCGTCCCGGCAGCTTTTGCACCCGAACCAGGCCCTTTGGTCAGTGCTTAATTCACTTCTCCCCCCACCCAAAAATGTCCATTAAATTACCATTTTTGCCACACTGGCGGACGGACGGACCCGGGTCAGCAAACGGAAATGAAATGCCGGCACAGCTTTGGTCCCGGTCCGGCGTGATTGGCGAAGGCTTTCGGTTGAAAAATGTTGGCAGAATGTCAACAAGAGCTAAGGGCGCGGAGTATAGTGGCGAAAAACTATCACTGAAACTTGAGACCCTCTCTCCCTCTCCCTCTCTCCCTCTCTCTCGAAGAAAGGGCTGTGGCACTCTACAAGTTGGGTGCGGGTTTTTGGCGGACCCTGCCAAATGCCATCGATTTGATGGGTGGAGATAAGTGAAAATCCAAATATACTCAAGTGACCGCTCGAGACATTTTCCAGCTCCGCTCGTTCTGAATTTCAATCAGCATATGGGTTTTGGGGGGGGGGAAATCGACCGGAAACGGAACTTAATACGGCGTTACTTACATACTTATGAAAATTGTCCACAAAAATACGATCAAGGTATTACATTTCGAAAAAGGTTATGCAAAAGTGTCTACGAAATTGTGTCAAGACATTGTTCAAATATCTAACAATAGTCGAAAGACGAAGAAGGGTTCGTACAGACAGATTGCTTCAATGAAGGAAAGAGCTGAATGGAAATCCGTAATACTTTGCATGACACGTTCCTTTTGGACGGGGGTTGATTAATTGAAACGGTTATTCGTTCATTATTAATTTACACCGTGTAATAATAGAATCATTGACAAAACGCTGGATGTTGCCGTGGGCGTGGGCGATTTATTTTTAAACGTTTTCCCGCATTCCCCGTGTGTTGCTGAAGCTGGAAATGTTTTGCCCGGTCGGACATGATGGTAGATTAATGTTAACCGAAACCATCACTGTCAGTGAGCCGAGCCAAATGAAATCCATCATCATCCCCCAGCGCCCATAAGTACGCCTTCACCGAGCGCCCTCCCGGACCCTACTCTCCCCCGCCGTCCCTAGCGCGGCCCAGGGTTCTGAAAGCGGGCAAAGGGACGACACCATGCACACTTGACGCCGCCGGTCGCCCTCTGCTACGGTTACATTCCCCCGATCGATTTGTTCTGCTTCTTCCTTCTCGGGTGGCGTTGACAGTGACGAATGATGGAGCTGGTGCTGGAGGATCGCCACACGCTGCACTTCGCACGGCCGGCGAAAGTAGCTGCTGGTAGCCATTTTCTTACTTCTTTCCCTACTCCCCGTGGGGGGGAGGGAGGAGGAGGGCCATTTGTTTCGCTGCTGCAGCCCTGCACGGTTCGCCACTGGGATTAGTTAATGGTGTTCCGTTACCAATCAGTAAATTGATCGAATCGACATTTAACAACGATTGATACACAATACCGTTGGCCTTTGGCATTGGTTTCAGAAGAAAAGGAAAAACTGCACCGTTTGTTCTTATCTGCCGAGCCGTAAGTGTTGGCGTGAGCCATTGGCCAACGATTCCGAGAAGGCTGCCCGTATTCGACGTCGCAGAGTGTATTCCGAATGTTATTAAAAACGGTTTTGTTTGAAAACAGGCGCTTGAGGAACCAAAACGTAGTATGAACTATAGAACATATTTGCCACAATTGTTTATGGAGTACTACAGCAGAAAGTGGACTCAATATCCACCGTCAAAAATTCGACTTGGATTCGATGCGGTGGAAGTAAGTAATCATCTACAGAAGAACCGCAAAGATTCTTACAGTAAATTTAACTTCACCTCAAGTATTTTACACTTTGCGTTCAATTATTCATTCACGAAAATTAAGGCTTTTCCAGCAACATGGAAATCCTTCGCCTACCGTTAGTACGAAGTTAATCAGTCTCGTCTGTTCATCCTGGGCCTTAAATCATTTCTTCCTTCGCCCGGCAGGTAATTAGCGTACCGTAGCCAGGAAGGTGAAGATTAAGAGGAAACAAAACGAAACATTTAAAACTAATCTAACATACATTGGTTTCGAACTTTTCGAACGGAAGCGTCCGCAGCTGGTTCTTGACACGCTTTGGTGTTGCGAAACATTTGTGGTATGTTTTTTTAAATTGCCGAAAAGATAGCAGGTGAAATAATTAAATCCAAACACGTTCAAGAACACTTTACATAAGAAGTGACTCTTAAATCACACTCTACTTATCGTTATTTACACCAATAACTGCAAAGGTAATATTTATCTCTCCTCAAGGACAAAACATAAACAGAATATGGTTGAAAAATGGTTCAATGAACCATGAACCAAGAAGGTTTCCCCGGAAAATCACCATGATCCACCGGCCGACCTTTGTCAGGGTGACAAATCGTTTTGTTACACTTCCCAACGCTGGAAAGATGCCGATGCGAATGTAATCATATTTCACACCAGGTAAGAAAACACCTTTCAATGCTGTCGATGGTTCGTAAGGATGCCGAAGGACGCCGGAGAAGAGATCTACCGAAGGTCCATGGAGCAGTTTTTAGATTTTCCAAGAGCCTCATTTGTCACGGAGTTATTGATAGACTATTGGACGTATCAACTGCTTTCAGTTTTCTTAAAGCCATACGTCGTCAGTTACGATAAGACAATAACAATAAAAGCTGTTGCAATAACAATAAAACCTGAACAGCAGGTTTGATAAGCCCGGCGTGAAGAAGTAATCTGATGGTTGGCTACTTCTGTGAAATGGTTTCAATCAGGAAAATCGCTTAAAAATAAAGGAACTCTTTTATCTAGCCTCGACAAAACAACGTAACATGTTACGCAAACATATTTTCTCCGTGCTACCACTCGCACCAGTTCGCTAGCGTAACGTCAAAGATGGTGTAAGCTGTATGGGACTTGTAGGTTAGATTTGAATACTTGTTATTTTGTTTCTTCGAGATGCCATACCTATCCTCGTGTGGCCAGATGACACCGCTCATACAGCGATAAAAGTACGGTGCATGAAATACGGCACCGACATGATGATGCCACTTAAATTGCATGCATCAAATCAAATACACCACC
>JAOEFI010000007.1:1820969-1831884 GCA_034621735.1 Anopheles plumbeus
CGAAGGGCGGCTGAAAGGCCGTTCCTTTCAAGGCGTTGAGCCATGGCAAAGACCTGGATTCGGGATAACCTGCGGTTGCATTCACTTCTACCGGTTGGAGCTGGCTACTGGTCAGTGGATTGCATCGACTTTAAAGTCACTTGGCTGGCGCAACAGCTAGCAGCCCTCAGGTCGTGCCATTTTGTGGTTCCCGGGACTTTCCGTTCTCTTTCCAACCTTTAATCGATTTGAGGGAAAGCGGAGAAAAAATGCCTTTTCAATACTGCTATCTTAACTGGTTTCGGTTCATTCTATAAGTTCCCTAATTATATCAACCTCATTCACAATAACGATTGTGAGATTTTCGGTTTGGTTAATTGGTTAAGCGGAAAAGTATGTTTCGTTTAGGCCCAAAAGTTCAAGCTACAGTAAAACTTGGATTTTAGGGACAGGAAAGGACGAAGATGTTCTTCCTTCGTTACTCTTTATCTATTTATCCTAGCCGAAATCTATCTTTCGGCCAATATTTAGCGAGAAAAAAGCAATGTTAACGAAGCCCAGCTAGTGGCTTATTACCGAGGTTTTCTTTTCTAGCCGAGCCCGTGCTAGATTTGCAAATCTTCCTGCTAGACACGATATTATAACCAAAAGCTATCCTCAGAAAATTGGCAAATAAATGAACCTCAATCTTGAAAGAAGAGATTAACTTCTTTTCGTTTTCTACATTCGCCTGGTAGAACGTAACGTTGAGAATGTTACAATGCCTAAGGGGACATACATTGAGCTGGGGTTTACAGATTTTGCTGATAGAAGCAGTCGACCAGACACCACACATTTATTTGGTTTTGAATTTATGCTGCATTTTCAATAGAAGAAAACCTAAAGCTAAACACCAAAACTATCGTTCACAAATTTCACTTATCATGTATACAAAAACTTTAATGTTTATGTTGACTTACTTGAATTTTAATTTTCAGAACATTGCACATGAAAAATATTTGTATAGCGAATAGGACAATTTCGCAATTGTTTTTTTCAGTTGCATCACTTTCAGTGAACTTGGATAAAATAAGCGAAGCAAATCAAAATGTGCAGAACCGTTTGAAATGCTTGTCATTGACGTTCGAAAGCGTTGATAGAGTATTGTCAAATCTTGAAGCAACATAAAATAAATTAAAATTTGAATTACCTTGTAATGCAGAAAACTTTCAATGACCAAAAGACATTCGACGTTGATAGAAGAAAATAGAAACGATAAAACTCGTTTCAATGATTCAGCATATGAACACTCTGTGAAATATGGTCTCTATACTTAATTACAAATTGACTAACTATGCAATAACAATAACTTATTTCTTATTCTGCCACAAAAACGAAGACATGAAGTAGAGACGTATAGTATAGTGCAGCAAAAACAATTGTTCCCATGTGTTCGACCAGATTTGCTTTCACCAGACGCGGCCGAAACATGGCACAGATCCTTGAAAGTGACTAAAACTCACGTACGCAAGTAGGACAAACAACTGCCGCCCGATCCTTTCCGGCTATTTTGCGTTCCCTTGCGGCCCGGACTGCTGTTGGGCGTGGACTGTTGTGCATTCTCGAGCTGACTTAGCAACACCCGCTGCGAACCTATAGCCAAACAAAAGTGGCATTCAGAATGTATCGCCACAACCGGGCTGCCTTCAGAGTGTGTCAGTTGTCCGCCAGACACAGTGAAACATTTCCGACACAGACACAGTCCGCATTTTCCATTTTCCACAGCGTGGGTCCTTTGCAGCGATCCCAAAGCGGGAGAAGACAATCTTAAAACGCATCTTTCCACTCCGCCCACAGGACATGTGGCAGCGCACGTGGCGGGAGTTGGTGAGGGGAGTGCCCGGCTTGCCTTGCAGCGTGTCCGGTGTTCCCAGCACACCCACCCACACGCGGGCAGTAAAATCCAGCATCCCGGGGAAAAGCCAACGAAATAAAAGTATTGATCCCGGGCCAATTGGTTGAATCAATATTGCTCGCCTTCGTATATCCTTCGATATCGGGCGGTCATCCCCTCGCGAGATCACAGTCCGCCCGGGCGACCGCAGTCGGCCGATGACGTTCGAGGACACGGAGGACTGGCCTCACACCGCACCACCACCAACAGTGGTGTAGTGCACCGAGGCGCGCTTCCCGAGTCCCCCGGGTTAATCCAATCAATTCGGTGTCGGTAGCGTCGTGTCGGCAAGATAAACACGTAAAGTTTGCGGAGGGGCAATTATTTCCAGCTGGCAAGGTTATTATGACTTTATTGACACACACTTGACACTTTCGGAGCCGCCGGTCCCGGTGCAATGGCACGCTGCAGTCGAGGCCCGGGTCCAGTGTGTTTTCCTTCTCCATCCTTTTTTTTTTTTTGTTCCATCCTGGCGATTAATTGGACACGGGTAACCTCCGGGACGGGGGCTGGAGCCAGCAATCCGGCGTTTGGAACGGCCGGGGCCCGTAGAAAAACTTTGCAGACTAATGGCACGCCGTTTCGGGATGACGTGGCGATGCGTTCGGTGTGTTTTCGTGCTAGGGTCGTGTCCATTCTGTATTCCGTTGAACGGCGGCGGAGTGGTTCGGCTACGGTGGTTCGGTTACAGTTTTCCGTTACAGTGATTCCGTTCTGGCGGAGTATAATATTCTGTCGCACGCGAAAACGGTATTGATTGATGCGCCGAAACTGTGTGCCGAAAACTTTTGCGATAGTTTGTTTCTGTGGGTTACCAAAAACCCGTTGCTTTGTCCTTCTCTTTGTCGATCGATATTTGACTGCTCAATTAAGGTAAAAGTATACAAGAAAGTTTGTGGACTCCAATTTGGATACACCTTAATTGGCCACCGAAACAAAAATGTTATTTCACCGATTACGAATTGAAAGGCATTCTCTTTCCTTCCATGAAAAACAGGAATGATCCCTTCTACCATATGGGGTTAAACATATTTAAATTAAAATAACAATGATTGGACAGTAGAGAGCCGCCACTGGGCAATTCCGAGGCATCGCAGTCGGTTCGGAACGGATGCACGAATGGCTGGAACATGTCATTAGCCCAATCATACCTAGCAAGCACACCGCTAATGTTCACCTTAATCTTATACCGTCATTCCGACACGTCGCGGTTTGCTTTTTGAATCGTGTGCACGCGGCGTACGCCTCTGCGTGACATTTTCCAACTGCTGCACATTATGCACGGTTTATGGAAGCGCGTGCATCGTAGCGCGTTTTCCACGCCACCTGTTTGTCGTTGCAGTTGCGTGTAACGGACCAATAAGGTCGACAAATGGTGTACTGCATGTGCTGCCGGAAATGTTGGCGTGGATGTTTTTAGCTGTTACAGTAACCATTCAACAAGAGGTTACATAATACAAAAGTGCTATCGGTATTTAACCGTTTGGATTATCTTAATGGAAGCCTTTCAGTTGGAATAAAAATGCAATCAGTTTATATGCAACAGCTTTTAAATACAATATTAGGACTTGATGCCGGGTAGACACTACTCAAACTATCCTTCTTTTATTTTAAAGTTATGAATGTTTAAAGAAACACGTTGACAATCACTGTACAGTAGAAAGAATCTTACATTGACTTCTTTGAAAACTATTTGATATGTTCACACATTCTACGAAGTCTTCATTTGAAAACAAACGGAAGTTTTCTATCAACTTAGTAATTCCACTGGAACGGGTTGCATTCTAGAGCTTAGTGTCGCCGATTCTCATGACAACGGTACTATTTCCGATGACGTTTCAAGGCGATCAATCTTGCAGCCCGGGCGCCCGGGAACTTCGGGGGCCCCATGCCCGTTACGAGTCAACGATCAAAGTTTAGTTTGAGCGTCTCATCCGCAAACGCGGCGACATCCCAGTGGTCGTACAGCCGGCTAAACGTGACCCAGTAATTTACGCGCAAGAGATAGATCGTTGCCCAACGGCGGCAAACTCCGGGGCCAGCTAGAGCTAGGAAGCAGTCGAGTCACAGTCGGAAATCGGGTAGGGATTTTGCAGCCATTCCATTTATTTCAACCCCCGTCTGGTGTAATATTTCCGTCGGAGTGATAGTGATAGTAATTAGTTAATTTCATGCTTTAATGAGTTCGTTTTGATCCCTTCTGCCCGGAGTCAAACTACGAGGCCGGCCCACGGAGCGACACGTGCTACGGATACGAATGCCCGAGCGAATTCGGGGCGACATAAATTTAGATCCAATCGAAAAGTTATTTCACAAGAAACTTGAACCGCCGTTATTCTTACAGCTTCTCTGGTTCGTTCACAAATCATTTCTTGAATAACTAACGGAATTGAATAAGACTTTCGCTTACAGCAGTGCAGAAAAGTGAGGGCACAAAGTTTCTTATTTATTCCGCAAATTATTTTTGTTCTAAACTGTTGGCAAGTTTTGTAAATTTCAACCTAAAACTTACCTGTTTTATCATTCGTACATCTTAAGTATTCGTAAGCTTTAGTTCTTGTTAGTTTACTTATTCTTTCGGATTACTCATTAGAACAGAAATGAAGGGAGTTTAGTTACGCCCACTAACCGTCATGCACCATGAACACAAACACAAAGAAACCACAAACAAGCAAAGACGTTTAGTTCGAGGCCAAAGGTCTTCGGGAAAGTCCGCCGTCTTTATTTTATCTGTTCTTCCATTTAATAAAGTATTAAATTCGGTAGAGACGATTGATATTGGTGGTTGCCCGTGCTCGGCACGCTACAAGGAAACAGACAGGTCCGTCACTCGATGCCGCACTAGGTCGATTTGTTGGTAGAACTCACATTCACTATCCCCGTCAAATCTCCGCTCCGGTCCACTTTCCCAAACCTTCTCCTTCGTATGGGAAAATCTACTCGGCGCACGGTAGGGGAACATTTGCTCGCCCACGATAAATTCTGACCACGCCGGACGGGAGGAGGATGTTATTCATGCGATTCGATTAAAAACCCTAAGATCCTACTGTAACGTGGCTGCGCTTGGCTGCATTTGTTAAACTGCCTAATGCAATATAAAAACCTATTCGTTGGGCTTAGAAGTTTGACAATTTCGGTTTTCGGTTGTAATTTTCTGAAGGGATGTTTAAAATGGTTCATTATGACGTGTTTGCAAATGGTTGCACAAGGTTCATCTAACATTTCGACTAGTACCCACAAAGTAAACCAGTGTGTCACCGTACACTAGAAGCGCCCAATCTCTTTGAATGCGTTCCGGGGAGCAAATAACGAACATCTTTCGGAAGCGGTTCCGCGTTTCCATTCCAATTAAAACCAATTCGCACCAACCAGCACCATGAGGGAAGGGATGATGCACCATGCCGACGGATTTGTTTCGCCGTGATCCCACAAGCTATTCCCTTCCTTTGAATAATCTATTTTATTGGCAATAAACATGCAAACGAAATATTTTAGCTGCCAGGTGAAACCACACCTAACACCAATACCACACCACGGGGGCTTGCGGGGAACGAAAATGTATTTCCTCGCCAATAAACCATAACATGAATGTCCATTTTTTTTTGTAGGGTGGGAAAATGAGTTTCTACAAAAACAAACAAAGTTCCATTAGCCAAATCCTCACTCAGATGCTGCCGATGGGTGCCTTTGGTCATCTTCAGCACCATCACAACTCAATCAACGGGTTTCAGATCCGGAACAGCATTCGCGCGCCCCGAAATAACCGCAACTAAGCGATCAACAACACGTTACGGGCACCGGCCGGAAAAACTATCCCGGCTACCAATCCCGATCGATAACCTAAACAAATCGGAACGCCGTTGTGCGTTGCCAACCCCATTAGGGGGAGCGATAAATTGTGCCCGTGCCTACCGAGTTACTCAATTTATGTTAACGCCATCATCATAATCATCACGGTCGTTCGGCTCATCGGCCGTAATTCGCCACGCCACAGGCGCTACAATTTCGAAAGATGTTCGTATTTTATTTGCTTCTCCCTCCCTGTCTCCCTCTCTCGATTGATTCGCCCCACCACCACCAGCATCATGCAAATGTGGCATCAGCGTGTGGCACGGAATTCGGGAGCTCAAGTTTGTGTAACCGAATTCCGCCCCCGTATTGAAAAATATGCCCCGAACGGCCAGCCGGTCGTCAATCAGAATTTCCGCCCGCGCCGGAAAAGCGCCTGGTGTAGTTTGGCCAATCTGATGGAAATTTCGAAAGCGTCCGATCTTTCCCCGTTGACTTATCGGGGACGTTCGGGGAACGATCGCACCCGATCGCGGCCGCCATTAGCAGAGGAACGCACCCAGAGAGAGTGATTTTGACACGGCGGCCATTGTATATGAGCGGAAGGGCACAACATGGCGCCCGCGTGACGTTGCGTGCTGTGTGTACGATACTCCCACCTCCTCCGGCACAAAAACACTGGCACACAAACAAAAAAACACATGCATTTTTCTAGTTCCGACCCCGCGTGTACCATCATCATTAACGCTAGTGTATCACATAAATAAGTTTTTGCTTACCGCTCCGTGCGAACACACGTTTGGCAATGTTTATACACGCTAGTTTGTTACTTGTTTCGATTCGTTTAAGATTCGCGTTTGCGGTTCCCTAGGAATATTCGGGGCGGATCATCTTTGTTGCCCTTAACTTTAACCATTCCTAGAGGATCATACCGCGAATTGGTGAACTACAACCTTCGGCTGTGAAGCTCCTCGTCGACGCCTACTATGCATACTAAGTGACGCAGACGAACGTCAACCGCTTACGGAACTTACGTCAGTTTGACAAGTTGCTCATCCAGAGCGTTTCCGCCACCGGCCGACTCAACGGTACCGTTTTCCTCCGCACTTTTCCCACTGGGACTTCCGTTTCTTTCCGCCATATGGTTCGAGGTGGCCGCTTCGTCTTCCGTTGGCGGTTCGTTGTTGTTGTGATTGTTGTAACTGTTGTTGTTGTTGTTACCGGAGATGATGATGGTGGTTGGGGTGGTTGGGTTGGATGGACCGACCGGTGCGCCGGGTACGGTGAGGAGATGGTTCCTTGGCGCCTGCAGAGTCGGCGGTGGGCTCGGGTTGCGCGACGAGACGCAGGAGGCGGCGGTGGTGGTCGTGGTGGCGGTCGTCGTCGGCTCGACCAGCAGGCGATGCTGCACCTTCGAGCCGGTGGTCAGCTGGGTCGTGTCGGAGTTGGTGCGCGTCCGGGAACGCTTCGGCATGACGCTGTTCTCCAGCTTCAGCTGGGCGTTCACCTCGGCCCGGGCCGCGCAGGTGCACGCCTTCAGGAAGCTCTTCTTGAAGTTCTCGCTCAGATACGCGTACAGGATCGGGTTGATGGCGGAGTTGATGTAGCCGAGGCAGCCCACCAGCAGGAACAGTATCAGGTCGAGCCGGGTGCTGCACGTCTCGAAGTCGGACGTGATCAGGGCGACCTGCGAGATCCAGTACGGCAACCAGCAGAGGATGTACACCGTGATGACGGTGAGCACGAGCTTCGTCACCTTCCGGTGGGAGCGCCGCTTGCCGCGCGACTTTCCCGTCGTCTTGGGTCCGACGTTGCGCAGCTTCCGGATCACCAGGCAGTAGAACGTCATGATGAAGCAGAGCGGCACCACGAAGCCGAGGATCAGCGAGTACAGCGTGAACGTGTAGCCGGGCAGGTGGCCGTGCGATTCGGGCCACAGGATCTGGCAGGAGTACGTGTTCGGCTTCTGCTCGATCACGTCGGCGTAGATCATGATCGGCAGCATGATCAGCGCGGACGCCAGCCACGCCAGTACCGAGACGATCCGAGACACCAGCGGCGTCCGGTACTTCGGCGACGAGATGTGGTGACAGATGGCGATGTACCGGTCGGCGGACATGATGAACAGGAAGATGGACGACGTGAACTGCGTCACCGAGGTGCTGACCATGTACGCCTTGCACATGGCGCCCCCGAGCGTCCACCGCTTCATGTGCATCGTCGCGATCAGGAACGGGATGCCGATCAGGAAGCACTCGTCGGCGATGGCCAGGTTGAGGATGTACATGTTGGTCACCGTCTGCATGTTGGAGAACCGCAGCACCACGTAGATGACCAGCGTGTTGCCCAGCACGCCCACCAGGCACACGACCGCGTACAGCAGCATGAACAGGTAGTACGTCGTGGGCATATCCGTCGGCGGACAGGTCATGTTCCCCAGCGAGGTGTCGTTCGCCCCCAGCTGGTCCTGGTAGTTGCCGAACAGGGAGATATTCTCATCCACCAGTGGCTCGTATCCTCCCAGCAGGAAAAACGATGTGCTGTTCCCTTCGTCCATTTTTAGTTGACTTTTGGTAAGCTGGGATCTGTTTCGTGATTTCGTGTCAACGTTCGACGTTAACCATGGACATCCATTCGTTTTCGGTTTTGTTTTTCCTTCAGATCACTAAATTGAGCTCCGATATGCTTGTCCTGCAGATGGAAAAGATAAAAGAGGAAAACAGGTAATCAAATTACTTTACTTGCTTTGCTATGGCTAGGACTTGAATGTTAATTTAAAACTAAAGAAAAACAACGCAAATTTCGACTCTGTTCTGCGCTGTGTCGGGCCCTAAGGAGTACACACGAACGATAGACTTAGTTTTAGATACTAGGGCTACCGGATACCGCCTCTTCTACTTACTAGTCCTTTTACTTAGCAGTCCTTTGTCCTTCTGTTATATGAACGATTTAATTTAGGTCAAAAGATGAAAGAGCCTTGTCCAGGCACTCTTGGACAGTTCGATCGTAACCAAAATGTCACCACATATATTAAGGATTTTGATTGGATTGTTAACATGGTACAGCTCGTATCAGGATATGAAGGACTGGCCTGCTCTAGGCTAATATGAAGTACCTTACTCAGCAACAAATAAGCATTCCACACATTGGCACACTTGCTTCAAGTAATCTATATCATCAGGGAACGGCGCCCATGTTCGATCGACGGAATTGCCACCATTTTTCATCAAACGAGTAGCAATCCAAATTAATTAGTTTCCCCTCCTCGCCATCCTTCCCCGTGGCGGAAACTTTTTTTCTGCCCGCCCGCCCCCTTTTACCGGTTCGGGCACTGACAATGGCCCGACGTTAATTGGACCCGGTTCACCGGAAATCAATAGCACCGGACGGGGGTGGTAGTGGTACCCTACCTTTCTATTAGGTTCGTTTTTTTTCTGTTTGTGTGTGCTCTGTCTCGCAAGTTTGCCGGAATGGGGCGAGGTCCCTTTTACTGCTGTTTCGTGCAGCTTTTTCGCGCCGAACCGGCGGAAACAATTTGCTAGGAAGGTGCTAAGTGCAAACATCCCTGGCGCCGGTACCGACCGGGACGAGTGATTACATCGCACTCCAGCACTCCTTTTCGCCCGGTCTCTGGAGATATGACGGCGACCCCTTTGAGCGTCCCGTTATCCACCTCACTTTGATTGTTCCTTCAATCACCTTAATCGTGATGGTGAAATTGGAGAAAGAGCTCATACAACAACAACAAACAAAAAGACTTGTTGTTGGTCTTGGGCGAAAAATAAATCAAAACATCTTTCTTATACACTCCCGCCGATTGTTTACCGTTGAGTGACGTTTGGCATTTAAAACAGGACTGAAGAAGCTTGGTTTGAGCGAATGTTTCTGTCCAACGTGTAACAGTATCCACGGTGAGTTCAGTGTTTTGTTTTCCGGTTGTTCGTAAAAATAGAACCACCCCGCTTGCTGCGAGTTTTGCCGCCCGGTCCGGTGCGTAAACAAGTGCCAGTGTCCAATCGTGCCCCGGTGATAAACCTGACACGCTGTTTATCTTTGATTTCTGCGTTTACGAATCCGCCAGTACACAGGGGATCCCTGGCAGGAGGGAAATGGTAGGAGGAGGATGAAGAGAAGGAGGAATAAACGGGCGACTCCTCCACGTTGTAGGATTCCGCACGGTTTCAAACAAACAATGAAAATCGTCGAACGACGATCGGACGTTGGGATTTCGATTCGCGACAAACAAATGCACATTCGATTGCAGGTCGCTTTTCGCGGGAAATTGGTCAGCTAAAAATAACACTCCGCCTCCTGGCCCCACTCGGATGATGCCCAGCTGGATTTACAACCAATTGAGCGGACGTTGTGATGGTTTTACACCACATCAACCGATGGCCAGGCCGTGAAAGTGGGCTTTAGAGCCACGCGCGGACAATCAATCATAAATGGCAAATAATAGGTTAGGCAGGGACTGGCAGCGTGTCCAACGGGGCGGGGCGGATGACCGTCAGCAAATATACCGAGGACAGAGACACGAATACACACACTAATGGCGCCTTTGTGTGGCGCCCCGAAACCCGTGGTCCGGTGTTGCCAACGGTGAAATATGGCCTAGATGGGTCCGCTTTCGTCCACCCCAACAGGCGGCTGCAACCATATGGTGTGAGATAGTGGACCTTTTCCGCCAGTGGGTCGTATGACGGTGACTCCCGTCCGCCCTCCGCCCTCCGCCCTTGGCCCTCTCCACACTACACGTTGGTTGGGTGCTAGGGAAGGCCCTTCATTCTTTCGTTCCCGGTGGGGACGGTTGGGACACCGAAACAACCGAACAACGCCGCCCGGGCCGTTTCCAACCGACACCGGTGTGGAGCCACACACGGCGAAATGGGATTACTCGCTTGTTTGCCTGCTCCATGTTTATTTACGCTTTTAGCAGCTTATAGTAAGTTCCCTCCTATCTGGTTTCGTGGAGCCGAGGAGCCGAAGGGACCAGACGAGCCGAAATCGGTACAATTATTATCATTAAACAGTTCCCTGTGCAGGCCGTCACCGGTTCTGGTGCAGCGAATGCGAACGAATGTTTGCTACTCATCCTCCGGCGGTCATCGGAATCCACTCATGCCGCGGATGCCAACGATGAGGTCGGCCGAAGTACAATAGAACAATCGGATACCGATATAAGTAGAGGCCGCTCGGGAACTCTCGCTTTTTTTT
>JAOEFI010000007.1:1852545-1881777 GCA_034621735.1 Anopheles plumbeus
TCTATCTTCCTTCCTGCGTGGCAAGACGCGTCCGTATCCTGCGGTCCGATAGCATCGGTCAGAGTTGTATGCAGTCCGGCATCCTGGTGTCACTACACATCAGCCTCAGCAAGGCAATGGCGAGAGGGCCTGCAGCACGCACGGCTGAAATGGGATGCGGTACTGCGGCTGGAACATAGTGATCAGCGCGGCAACATCCTCTACCATCGTATGCTGACCGCTCAGAACTGCTTCGGCTAGCAATTCGAAAAGAGCAAGAAATTCCTCTTTTGAAAAACCAGAGGCAGAGTTGAGAACAAATGGGCATTTTATAGAACACATTTGAACCATATCGCGAGACTATGAATTTGATCTCAAATTTCACGTCTCGGTCAATTATCTCTGCAATCTACATTTTCTGGTCACACTGTAGACACAAAGTTCGACATCAAATTTGACATTAGCTCGCTTGTGTCTCGTCTTATTGTTGTAAACCCCCTTAAAGGCGATTACATCTGTCAACCTATTTGATGAACTTGTCAAAGTCGTTTCCAAAGTGAAGAGTCGTCCTTCGTCGCTGTGGAAGTGTGAAAAATCGAACGTGCAGTGCTATTGTAGGCAAACCTATTTGTGTTACAAATGATGCTCATGTGGGCGAACGACTTGTGTTGTTAACTATGCACCATCGTTGTTAAATTCAACCAAAGAACGAAATGAATTGTCATCAGATTCTAAGTGGCGCTTGCAATGCTGGCGATCGTTGTTTTGCTGTCGGATCGGTCGAAGGAGTTCCATTCACAGTACGTGTTATTCCAATGGTTTTCTTAGTATCTTAAGTGCATCTCATGGTGGTTTTGCGAAAAACGGACTGCTCCAAATTGTGTCCTAGTCAGTGATGCGATGTTGCAATGTGATATGAACTATTAAGTGTGCAATATAGCCTGCATTTCCTAGAGATATGTGTGCATCGGTGACTGTGTCCTATGTCCTGATAGCATAGAAGCATAATATGGCGAAAAAAACTATGCAACTACGTATCGTAGATTGATTGTGTCGTACATGATTGTGCTATATTCTTTGGTGCGGAAACACGTTCAAGGAAGCCTCTAGTACAAATTTTAGAATCTCTGGAAAGCCGCCAAAGTCAAAGTGCTACAATAGGACATTGTAATTGTGTCCACAAGAAATTCTTAGCACAATGCCAAATTACACCTTCTCGTCTGCTGAAACCATAAAGTAATCGAAAAGTGGAAAAACGGTGACGTTTGTAGTCACTTGACTGATAATTTTTCACTCTCTCGCTTGGACGTTCTCATCTGCTAGCGCTCTCCCGCTCCCGCGTTCAATACATTCGCGTTTCATCGATATACGTACGCACACGCGCACGTCTCTTCTTTGGGCCATTCACGTGAAACAACGATCAACAAGACGGGACAGGGTGGCAGCAGGGACAATTAACCATATGATATCCGTCATGCAATAGATTTGATATCGTGTTTTTGCTCTCACATAGAAGTTTTTCGCGAACGATTAGAACAATTGCCCTGAAAAAAATGTGGTAGAAAAAACATGACAGAAGAGTCACGTACCGCACGTGAATCATTGTTGTTTATGTACATATCGCACCACATTCTTATTTGTGAAATGAACAAGTGTTCAGATAAGAGCGAATATCCGTTCATGGCCAACGGCGATTGGCCTTACGTTCTGTTTAAATGTCTAATTTGGGCTATTGCCTTTATCAATTTGCACAGTTAAAAAGTACTCTAAATTTCTCGTTTGAAAAAGAAACATATGAATCCAATTCATGCTAATAATGATCTTCATTGCAGGCATACGCGGCAGGATGCAACATCGTGGTACTAGCCAGCAACTTCGAGCGCGTGCAAATTATCCCTGGTGCGGTGCATAACTACATTCGTATATCGGCCTTAGATACTAGCACCGATACAGGGAAGATAGCAGCCGCGTACGAGGATAAAGTGTGCATTTTCGAACCAACTCCACTAATCCACACGGATCGAGCCTCGACGCACGGCTTAGAGTACAAGTACGATAATAGTGCCTCGCTCGGATGATAGCAGCTTGTTCATGCAGCATGGAATGATCACTTCCTACCATATCAATATACTTCGTTTTAGGTGGGTACAAACCGGAAGCTTGCAGGCAACCTCCCATATAAGCTCGCTATCATGGAACCTTGAAGGGACGCGTTTACTAACTGGCGGGACAGTATTGCAACTTTGGCACGAGCGTTTATCGAAGCAGGACGATGATGAACCAAGTTGTGAGTAATTCGAACGCATAATCCAGGTTGATCAAAAATAACCCACATTCACACCTTTCGCTTGTTCACAGCTGTTAAATTCGAAATCGGTGGATCCGAACGCGATCCAAAAACTCCCACCGGTGAGGAAGAATCCGACACCAATTCTTGGGACTGTGTGTGGAAATGTCATACCGCAACTCCCGTCCATCACATGGCGTTCAGTCCGGATGGAACGCTGTTCGCAACTTCCGGTAAAAGTGATCGATTGGTTAAAGTTTGGTACGAGAACAAACACAGTGAGTATCATCGCTCATAGTCTGCTGCTGCAAACTAGCTAATGAACTATCTTCGTCACATTTTGAACTAAAAAATTCTTTCCAGTTTTATTTCCCAATAAAAGCTTCGATCAGTCGCAGTCGCAAAGCTTCATCGGTGCACCGGAAATCAGCTATGGGTTCGTGTACGTCGCCCATCCACGCGCCGTCACGCATCTATCTTGGCGAAAGACGAGCAAATATATGCCGAAAGGATCGGTCTCCAATATGTTGGTAACCTCGTGCTTGGATAACATCTGTCGCATATGGGTGGAAACAGTACTGCCGGACGATGGGTTGGTGAACATGAACCAGTTCGATCCGTTGGCATCGCAAAACCCGAAGTTCCGCACCCATCGTCACAAGCATCGGTTTATGCAGCGCCTGAAGCACATGAAAACTTGCTTCCACATTCGTCGTCATGCAAAACACAGCGGAACCGGTGGAGCCAATGGATTGAACGGAATGGGCTCTGGCTTCGGGGGTCCCGGGGCTAGCTCCGGGTTCGGCAACGCACCGATTCCAACCCTTCCATCGACGTACAGTGTGCACGATTTTCATTCGTACGGATACCACGGCACAGGGATGACTCCTGGACTACATTTTCACCTGGCGGCATCGATTAACGCTGAGACAGACATACCGCTGGTGCCATCAATGCATACCACCGATCCTTCTACGCAACCCAACTTTATTCTGCACTGGTTGAACAACAAGGAAATGCACTTTTCTCTTCAGGCGGAAGGCATTTTGCAGGAGATGACGCGAAAAGTGATCGAAAAGGAGGACATGCAAAATGTTTCCGGGAGCAATAGCGAAGGGGGAGGAGGAGTAGGTATGACCGAACCCGGCGGCAGTCTGCTAATGGAGGACGGCACGATTAATGAGCAGCAGCGCAAGGGACAGCTGCGGAGTGCTCTTTCGCAGGAGGAGAGCAATAGTAGCGAGGAGCCACATCCACCACTCCATTCGCAGCATCGTTCACACTCGATTGGAGCCGGATCGCACGCGGGTCTACCGAGCCACCATTCATTGTCCAATACAACGTCGATCAATTCGCTTGCGAATGATGGCAACAACCATCACTTGCACGTAACTGACTCGTTGGACATGAAAATTGAATGTCTACTGCGTGACTGGCACCACAGCCCGGATCTACTCTTCTCTATCCATCCGATCGATGGGAGCTATCTGATCTGGGTGGTGGAATGGCTGGACGAGTACCATCCCGGTTCATTCCGGCAGGCGCAGGTTTCCTTTTCTACGCGCATACCATCAGCGTTTCCGTTAGGCGACGCCATGTCGATGTCCACCACGGTGGCACTCTATAACACCGGCGGTAACCTTGGGTTTCGTGATATGATCATGCGAGGACCGAAGTCCTCTAGTGTCGCCGGTGGAGGACAGTGCAATCTAGCTGGTCAGCTGGATGTTGTTAGCGATGTGGTAACATCTCTTCCGAGCGTGATGGAGGAGAATGAGGCGAATGAGGATGATAATGCTGATCAGGGAAGTCATCTGGAGGTGGAACATACCGGAGGTAACGATGCTGCCAGTGATGCTGACCACAATGAGGACAATGCTGGAGGCACTGACGGGGGTCCTCTAGAGCAGGCTGACATTTTAACTGCACCGCCTTCTCCCACCATCTCCATGGTAACGAAACATTCAAATGGAACACTCAACCTCTGGCAGCTAACGTTTGCCGATCGAAGCAAGTTCTCGCAGGTGCTCAGCATCGGGCATGCTTCTCGCGCTTCCGGACATCGATTCCGAGTGAACGACATCACATGTCATCCGGTGTTGCCCCTGCTTTTAACTACATCGCATCACAACATACCGGATATTCCGAACAACAACACGACGACTCCACCGGGAAACAGTAAACGATCCGGCGCTATGAATAGACCGAAGGATGTTTGCGTGCCGTCTGGCTTCTGTTCCGAGTTGATTCTGTGGCGGGTAGACGCTGTTGGACCTCTCTCGCAATCGGGAGGCGTTAGCGAGCTGGCGCGTATCAATTCGCCGGAAATATCTGCATTCAGTAACGTTGCTTGGATACCGACACTGTTACCTAGCACGACTTTGGGCAATCTAAGCAACTCACCCTCCGCCTGTTTTGTCGCTAGCGATGGGGAATGTCTGCGAGTGTACCAGGCGGTGATAGACGCACGAACACTGTTGGCGGAAATTTCCAGCTCCGAACGACGCTGTCGCAGGATGGACTCACTGATGTCCCTTTCGACGGAGTCGTCGTCGGAAAATGCGGGTCTTCTGCCGCCAACGCTGCACGATAAGATAAAGATTGTCTCGCAGCAGTCAACTGCGCGACCCGGGTGTATTATACAGCTGGACGCAATTGCTGATGCGACGCACGATTGGCAGAACACACAGTTTCTGCACGTGTTCCAAGAGCAACTGATTACCGGTGAACGGAGCGAACTAGTTGATCCATTTGGCGGTTCGACCTCATCCACAAACGCTGCCGGAGCGAGTGTTGATGCGACTGGCATACATGCCGAAGCGAAACCTTCGATCGGGTTGATGGACGGTGGAATGGGCGCAATGGTGGATCTGCAGCGGAACGCTCAGTTTGAACAACCGTTTTACCTGGTGGTGTTGGAGCGCACACAGAGTGGAACTACGTTGCACATGTGGCGCATTGTGATTGCGTCGCAGCCGGCCGCAGCCGATGAGATGAGCAGCAGTATGATGTACGTACCGGATAGCAACTTGGTACAGGATCTCGACGATCCAGAGAATATTCACAGGCCCTCGATGATACCCGATGATGTACCAAAGGGTGCCCATGGTCATCATACCAGGGCCCCTCCGCTAGAACAAGCATCGCATGTAAACATTTCCACGACGAAAGTGTGCACCCAGGAACTCCCCCTGCCCGACGGGGTGGACGTAATTCATGCTTCGCCGGCCGCAGGGCACCTAAGCTCCTCCTCGATTTACCCGGCTTGCTTCGCACCGTACATCATCGTGACGGCGTGTTCCGATTCGACAGTTCGCTTCTGGAAATGTAAAATTAGTCGCAAGTCGAGTGAGGAACTACCCCCGCTGTATGAGTGGTGTGAGTGGGAAATGATCCGCAAAGATCAGGAATCAACGATCGACGTTAATGGACAGCTGCTGCACATTAGCGCTGCCTACTCTGGGCGCATAGCTTGTGCTTATAAGTATGGCAAATCGTTCACGCGACCAACAAAGAGCAGCGATCCGGAGACGCGCTTCGTGAACTTGAGCGTCGCGATCTATGAGTGCGAATCGACCGGTGGCAGCGAGTGGGTTTTGGAGGATACTATACACTTGAAAAACATCCACTTGCCCCGAATCCAGGTTGACCACAATCTCGACCTAAGCTATCTGTACGATAATCGCACACTGCAGAAGAAGCAGCGACTCAATCAGGTACTGCAAACACTCTCCCACGATGACGCACGTTCGCCACGTTCGGTAAATGGGGGAGATGTAACGCCGGAAGCTCTGACCAAGCCAACTGCTGGCTCTGGTTTGCTGGCAGTGCCGAGCTTCAGCACACTGCAATCGCTGCGTAAGAGCATCACCGAACATGGTAATACGTGTCCAATCACGCAGAAACATCTTGTACAGCTGGACTGGGTCTCGAAGGAAGATGGTTCCCACATCCTGACCGTTGCGGTGGGCAGTAAAATTCTCCTCTTCACGCCAGTATGCAGCGATTTGGCGCAGTCGAACATGAAGGCGATGAAGGAGTCACAATCGACCAACCGACCACTACTGCGGAAGGCTAGTTCGTTAGCTCAGCCACACTTTAACGATGAGATCCGCTGGATGAAGTTGCGTCAGATCGAGTTGACGACGGCCGATGGTCTTCCACCATTGCCGATGCAGATCTCCTGGGTGCGCGACGGCATCTTCGTTGCTGGCATGGACTCGGAGATGCACGTATACTCGCAGTGGAAACCACAGAGCAATAGCCTGTACAATGTGAACCTCCACCATCTCGATATTGACGATATGTACGATACGCGGAATCTAAAGGACGAAGACCTGCGCTCTATGGCTCAGGATAGCACGCAGCGGCGACTGGCTAACGTATCATCGATGCCTGTACTATCCCGCGTCAGCTCGATCAACCTGAATCAGATGCTTTCGGCGGACGCGAAGAAAAAAAAACCACTTGGTGCGGCAAGTACCGGACATATTGGAGTGGCCCCGATTACAGCAGCTGCATCGGGTGATCAACAGCAATCTTCTGCGGGCCAGCACGATTACATGACCGACTATGGACTGTTCGAGGCCTCACGCATAGCTTGTCCGGTTCTGCCACAGTACCACCCGAAGCAACTGATGGAGCTGTTGAATTCGGGCAAAATCCGTTGGGTTAAGGCCATTCTGGCGCATCTAGTACGGTGCATCAGCGGTTCGTACACAGTGCGCGGTTGTGGCGGGGACGAGGAAAGTCTAAACCGGCAGGTATGTGTACTAGGCACCCCGTTCCGACAGCGTCCCCACCTCCCAAAAAACACTCAGACACTCAATTCTTGTACGCTAATTCTTAGGCCACGGAGTGTATGGAAGCGATACAAGGATTTTCTACCACACTCAGAAACTGAACGGTAGTTATGGTACAGAAAAAAACGAATCCGAGAATGTCTATGATCGATGGTGAACCTGTAAAGCCGACATGCGGATTTTCAGTTATACCACTATCATCGGATAGTGTTTGCAATGTGCGAGAACGTTGCATAGTGAACAAAGGTGCTATTTTTCTCTCGTAAGTTAACTTTACAAGTTCAACATCGCTCGTACGCTTTCTTTAGATTCCTTTTAACTGTACCACAAAACCCGTTACGACTTTAAGTTGGCTTCAAAATCACTGTGAGCGAGAATTTAAAACAGTCGAGACTCATATATGTTGCTAGATCCTAGCGCTTCCTATACAAGCATCTTTCTAGTAGGGATGGTGTCTCACAGTCTTAAAGCACTGGACCCGAAGTTAAGTTTCGTGACGAACAGTTGTTGTTGTTGCAAAACAAGCAAAACATAATCTCGGAAATTATCAGCGTTGTTTATCTGTCGCATCCTTGCTTCCATATACATGTCACGGTCTTATCGCACCTCTGCTATCCTACGATTCATCATATCTGCGAACCACCCACCGAATGAACAGTGTGTGAGTGTGTGTCGCTAACATTCACATTGTGTTGCTAACCTTATGTATAACTATCATGTGCATCAAGCGTTCATTTCTTATCGCACTGAGCAAAGCATATAGTGGCTGTTGCGGCAGTAACAGACTTAGATATAGTTGAAACATTCCTTTATATCCCATTTATCCATTTTGCCATTCACTTGTCAGTTGTCCTGTGTATGTTTCGGAAGGTTTAGAATCGTGCGAATCTTTGTCCTGCTCGGAAACTGCAATCTCGTTCTGCATCAACCGCAACTTGCAACGGCTTCTTCGCTAGCATGATATCGAATACTCATCCTTTTTTATTTCAATTCACAATGCATTTTTTGTTATTCAGACTAGACTAGACATGTGCAACGGAACGCTACGATCAATATGATATACTTTATCTCATTATTCTTTTTTCTTTCATTATTACTATATGCACTTTTTATTTCTCATTCTCTCTCTCTTCCCTCTTTCTCTCTCTCTCTCTCTCCATCTTCCTTAATCATTTACTCTTTATCTCTCTTTAACTCTCACTACATCTGTTTTCCATTTTTCCTTATCTCGCTTTCTATCACTTCTACGCCAATTTCATACTTTCCATTACCTTTTCTTTATTTGTTTAAACGTGTTTCCAGCGTGGTTGGTCTAGAACTCGCACACTTTCCATTAGCTGCCCGGCAGGCACCGTTAGTCCTCTTGAACCAAGAGGATCGACGACACAGGTGCGGTTTTTCTTTATATACTTTTCTATCTCTCTCACATTCTTCTACTTTTCGGCTGCTCAGACTCGATATACTTGTAATCTCTTATGAATATGAAACTATACGGATTGTTTGTAATTATTGTTTTTTCTGGACGCTTAATGCAACTTCCCCTCCTTCCTATGGTTTGCAAAATCCGCGGTGGTTTTCTTTTCTATTTTAGATTGGTTGTCTTTATCAAACTTTATCAAACTTAGTTTAAAAGTATGTTCAGTATACTAAAGTCAATTACACATGATAAACAAAATGGTTAGTAAATTGCCTTTCTTCGCGTTTTGTTAAGTTAAACAACACACAGAACAGTTACAAATATTGCAAAATTTAAATTTTGCTGCTCTCACATGTTAGGTATATTGTTGTTCTCCCCTTTTTTCATTACTTCTGTATTGAGGGTTTACCATACTTTAGTGTTTCTGAACTTGTTTGGTCCATCTCTATTTCGATAAGCTAATTATTATTTTGAACTACTTTTTCTCAAATACTTTCTGCCAGTAGTTGTCTTCACTGTACGTACTGTATGTTATGATTTATCGAACATCTGATGAATCTACATTTCTACTCTGTCACTTGATACAGTAGTATCAATCACGTCCTGAAGCACGTAACTATGCGTCTGTTTCAATGTTTCACGTATCAAATGTATTTTCCCTACTATGGTTAATAATCATTGTATCCGTGGGTTGAACTTCAAACACATTTTCACATCCAACCGTAACTAATGTGTAGAATAAACGTAACGTAACCGGGCGTATAACAGTGTTGGCACCCACACTTTGCTCCTTTTATTGTTATATTGTTGATGTGGATTGTTCTTAAGCGATCGTTCGTGTAGACATAGTGTTCGAGCAGCACGGTAGTAGATCTCAAGTTCAACTTTTCTTCACCTAACGCTTTATTTACGGAAACTAATATTCCTAACATAGATTCCAGAAGAGCTTACGTTGGACTATGCAGAAATTACTTCGATTCCGCCCTTACCGTTGTGGACATTGCTCGCCGCGGATAAGGAATCGACTAGTAGTAACTTGCAACAGAATGACGAAGTTAAGGTATGCCAAAAACGCCAGAGCCAAGTTCTATTCAGAAAATAATGTTACTCCTTTTCAATCACAGGACTACAATGAACTATTTGAGAGTAATATAGCTGACGAGTCATTGGATGATTTGCTGGACGATGAAAGTGGCGGTGGGGAGACGAATCGGCACACGGATCGACGTTCTTCGCTGCCAGAAAAGCACTATTTGTCACACTTTGGGCCCCGCCAAGGGCAGCTACTTTCGCGCCTGTTAACGCACACTCACCTACCGGGATTGTCCTCGTTAGATCAGATGCATTTGCTTGCTCTGGCCGATACGGTCTCTACGTGCAATATTGATTTCGCTGAGCGGTTTGCCATCGATGCGGCCAAAACAGCAATTGCGAAGGAAAATCTAACCGGCGTCCCGAACACGGAAAGCGTGACGACCGATTCACTCGATGACTGCGGGCTGCGGTTTCTGCTTGCGATGAAGCACTATAACTACTTGTTGCGTTGCCTGCCCATCTCGCAACGGCAATCGTTCCAGAAGCAGGGCGTCGGTACGGCGAACATTGTATGGGCTTTTCACTCGGAGAGCGAGGAAGAGTTGCTGAACCTGATTCCGTCGTACGTGAAAGGACAACCGAAATGGCACGTCCTGAAGGAACTTGGCGTGGGGTGGTGGCTGCGAAATAATACCATTTTGCGACAGTGTATCGAGCGACTGGCGAAGGCATCCTTCCAGGCGAATCAGGATCCACTGGATGCGGCAATCTACTACATGGCGATGAAGAAGAAATCCGTCGTCTGGGGTCTGTACCGATCGAAGCGGGACGAGAAAATGACGGCGTTTTTCGCGAATAACTTTAGCGAGAACCGCTGGCGCAAGGCCGCTCTCAAGAATGCTTTCGCGTTGCTTGGCAAGCAGCGTTTTGAACACGCCGTGGCATTCTTCCTCTTGGCAAATTCACTCAGCGATGCGCTGGAGGTGTGCCTGACAAAGCTAGATGATTTACAGCTGGCGCTGGTTATAACGCGTTTGTACGAGGGTGAACACGACTCAACGCCGCCAAGCTTCAAGCGTTTGCTGCACGAGGAGGTGCTCGGCTACGATATGAACGGTGAGAATCAAGACCTTAGCCGCGCGCACCCGGATCCGTTTCTTCGTTCGATGGCGCTGTGGATACTGAAGGACTACAGCGGCAGCTTGAGCACGCTGCTCGATAATCAAATCGGCAGTATGCATCCGCTGTTCGACGATGAAAGTGCGGCTCTCGGAAGCTCTTCTCATCATGATGCTAGTCACTCCACGAATCCGAATGTGTTTAACTTTTACGTGTACCTACGTACACATCCATTGCTAATCCGACAACACATAGCCTCCTCGGCCCTGGATAAAAAACGGGCGCAGGTCGTCATAGCTGGCTTCAGCTACGGTGCGATCGGAAATGCTGATGCCAGTGCCATGTCCGGTGGCTTAGCAACGGATAAGCAGATCCAGCTGGAAGACTCCATCACTCCACTCGAACGTCAGCTCTACTTCACCACCGCCCACGCGCACTTTAAGGCAGGTTGTCCAGCACTCGCGTTGGAGGTGTTGAGTAAACTGCCAACCAAGGTGATCGAGCAGGAAGTGTCGAGTTCAAACGCGCAAAGTCCAGCCGCCACAGGGAAAGAGGAGGCGAAGGATCATGGTACACTTATCGCCACCGGTACACTTGATTGGAGCAAAGACAGTGGAAAGGACTCCGTGGGCTCATTCGATTGGGGTGCTAGTAGCAATAGCACGGCGATGGATTGGGGGGCTCCAGTTGCTCCATCGCAAGTGGAGGACGAGTTCAAAATTGTCTGGGAAGACGACGGTGGTGCTGAAGACAACGACGATAGTAGTGATGATGGCGGCGGTATACAGATCAAGAAAAAACCCGCTACTGATAGTCTCCCCTTCGGTAGTGCAAAGGAGACTGAAGAGGATGCGGACACGCCTGCTGGTGGAAGTCTCGATATTATGGCACAGCAGCTAAAGTTCATTGCGTGTCTAAAGATTCTGATGGAGGAGCTGTCCACGCTTGCAACTGGCTTCGAGGTGGATGGGGGTCAGCTCCGTTATCAGTTGTATGTGTGGTTGGAGCGTGAAGTGGAGGCCCTGAAGCAGCTATGCAACTACAGTACGGGTGATTCGGAGAATACTGCCATCGAGGACACGACAACGGGTACTGGGACTGCCGATAATGTGGATAGCGATACACCGCTGCTGGGTAACAAATTCGCGCACGACAAGCCAACCCTGCACGAAATTCTCATACAAGAGAAACAAGACTTCGAAGCGAAGGTGCACCGTGCAGCCCGGCGCAAACGCTGGCTTAAGGCGAACGAAACGCTTCTCCGCACACTGCTGAGCTACTGTTCGCTCCATGGGGCCAGTGGAGGGGGGTTGGCCTCGGTGCGTATGGAATTGGTTCTACTGTTGCAGGAGTTGCAGCAGGAAAAGACCCAGCAGCAGCTACTCAGCCCACTGCCATTCCCCACCACACTGCCACTGTTGAGTGCGTGCGTGGCCGGTAACAAGACAGTCATTGCGGATCCGCTGCGCTACCTGCAGTCGCACACGCACGATATGCTGCAGACGATGGTTAGTATGCGCGCGCCCCCGCATATGAACCGCACCTACACGTTCCCGAGTGGCATCTTCGTCCTGCGGGATCTTGCCGTGGCGCTCTCGGCCTGCATCTATCAATCGCTGTGCGATTCGGATACGTTCAGTGTGAAGCAGTTCTCGTTCTCGTCGACGATCGACGGCCAGGGCCAGAGCCAGGGATGCCACAGTCCCGGCATGGAGACGATCGCGAAGCTGAACGCCAGCTGTCAGAGTACGCACCTGATGGCGAACGCAGCTGCCCATCAGAGGCGCCGCAAGTACTCAACAGACGAGCCGCTAGCGGTCAGCACGCCACCGTCCAAGTGGCCGGGCGTGACGAACCTACGAGCGTTGCTGGCACGAGAGAAGGACGAAGATACGCCCCGGTTGAACGTGCTGCTGTGCGAGTCGTTCGTAGCGGCCTACATGGCACTGTTCGTGTATGCGCTGACCACCTGCGACAGTCACATCCTGTACCGGTTGGCCGGGCAGAACTTTACCGACGGTTCCTGGTCGTCCCTATTCGGTGGCGGGGTTAAAAAACTGCTCCGCAAGGCCACTTCGCAAACGGCCCAAGCGGCGGTTCAGGCGCAACTGCACCAGGAGAGCTTGGAAAATGCATCCGACGGGGAGAGCGGTGTATGGGGTGCGGTAACTTCTCTCACGAAGCAGCGGGTGAAGCTAAACATGAAGTTGCTGGGGCACTTTGCCGGACCGCAAGGTGCATCGAACATGAAGGAGGACAAGCCGACCTACCGAGAGCAGTTTGTGCCGCCGGAAATGTCCATGGTTTCGTACTTCCTCACCAAACCTATCGCACGAGGCGTTGGAGCAGACGAGGAGGAGTACGATTCGGCCGATTCGGCCGTGTCCGACCTAGACGACGAGGAAGAAGACGAGGATGTTTTCAACGATCCGCTCAACAACGATCCCAAAGCGTCGCAGGCATCGGCGGCGGCTCGGAAACATCGACTGGACAATACAGAGCATTCCAATCCTAACTCATACTCGTGGTGCATCATGCGCTACGCGCTGATACGCGTTGCCCAGAACCAGCTGCAGTCGTTTATTGCCGTTGCAGGGATCGAAATGCAAGGTACGTAAAACAGAGGCAATGAAGATGCTGACTTTACCTAACTGTACATCTGTTCCTCAGAGCTGCCTGTGTGTAGTCCGTTGGTACACGGCATATTGCGTTCACTATCAGCGTGGCAGGATCTTCTTAAAGAAGAGTTAGAAAATCGAGGACCAGCTTCGGTCGACTACATTCCGGGTATGTTTTTTGCAACACTGTTCTTGCACTCGAAATGCAAATGTCGACGTATGGTTGTGTTTTATTCCATCCAACATCACAAATATGCTCCAAAATTTATTCATCAGTTGTTCACCGATTTGACCCTTTTTAGGAAGCCGATCGGAAGCTATTCATAGACCATTCTATCTAACGTAATATCTTACTCACCTTCTTCCGCTATCAGGTTGCTTTATTGAATCAGAAGCAAAGGGTCCAGCAATTCATAAGTATCGTTCACTGCTGGAACGGTCAAATACTCCTTTCAGTCCATGTCTTTCGGCAGCGGCTCCGGCCAAGCGACTGTGGAACTACCTGGTTCGGATAGAATCCGTCCAGGAAATTTTCATTCGCGCCGTGTTTGGTAAAAAGAAATCCTCTGCCAACGCGTACGATCCTTCCGGCGGCGCAGGTGGATCGGCCTCGGCTTCGATCAACGATTCGGGCACCCCGATCGGGCACGAAAATAACGGAGGAAGCGTTACTGGCCATCAGCAGCAGCATCTGAACATTCCAGAACCGGTGCGAATCATACACAAGGACCAAGAGCAGATTTCTGCCTTCTGCCTTAATATGGTAAATCATGGCATGCTTGCTCTGTCGACACCAAGGGAGGTGCAGGAAATGGATATATCGCTTCTGCTCGAGTCACCCAACTGGATGGAGGACGAATGCGAAATGGACATAATGAACCTTTCCAAGGACATCGAATCACTTCCATCGAGTAGTTTTCTTGTTATACAAACCGCAACGGACAAGTAAGTCTCCTCTATGAGAACATTAGAGGTCTATTTCTCAGACATTAATTTGCAATATTTTGTTGATTATAGACACTTTCTCAATCAAAACATCAATAGCGCTCAAAACTATGGTGCTCCGTCTAGCCCTCAACCTGGAATTGCTGGCCAATCAGGTCGTGGCGCTTCAGTGGTACGTATCTAGGGATGGAAGTACATTCGACTGTTATCCATATCATACCCTTTCCCATATGAAATTGTCCACTGTGAAATGTTTGTGACGCAACAGCGTGTGTACACGTTTAATTTAAATGCTTCTCGCGTTCAACAGTATGTACAGTAAAGTTAAGTTTAGGAAATGTTCCAAAAACTGCTTCATGTTGTGGTACACTGTAAGCGCAATCGCTTCAAACAGAATCAATGCTAATTTTCATTCATTTGCGCGGGCATTGGCCAAAATAACAATCAGTCTCTACACATTTTCAACGTATGTTCATTAAACAATGTTCTATTGCAAGATGACCCTGTCATTTTTAATGGAGTAGCGATTTGTGCTGCGATTTAAATAATCAGGTTTATCTATGAAAAGTATTTTAAACGTAAGGAAAACATAGATTTTTGATGATACCAGTCAACCTTGTTTGGGGCACAAAAAGGGGAGGCCAACCACCAATCTTGTGGGTTATGCATTGTTTTCTACTGAGGGTCTACAATTCGGGACATTTGTTAAGGATAACCTTTTGCAACTTTTCAAAGCATTGCTCTGTGCAAACATTTTGAATTTATGATTTTAACATTCATAATTTTAAAATAGCATTTGAAAATTTCCTTTAAACATTCCATTCTCTTCTCTCTTTCCAATTTGCTCTATATAATACCGTAACGTGGATTAATGTTGGATGCATGTTTCGCAACCGGTAAAAATAATGCGTCCATTAATCGAAAACCATCTTAAACTAAAATCATCTCAACGTGATCGTCACCGGTGGCCACAATATGAAAACAAAAACTGAAAACTTATAGATTAAAGGCGCCACTTTCCCCGGTAGTCAGTGTCCACGGTTCTGCAAGCTGGTTATCGATCGCTCCAAACATTTACTGAAACCGGTACATTTCCCTTATTGTATATTTCCAAATGAATCTTAGAGAGTCGATAATTTTTGCTCCGTTTCGAAATGAATGGTTTTCATCTGTAATTCTGCTTTTTTCGTTCACTCCAATGTGTGCAGTACATTACATTGACTTGTAGATTAGATTACCGATTTTTCATTATTCTGTATTGCGTTGTTTCATTGGTTTATCATCGTCCATTCCATCATACGTTTATGTTATTTTAAAATAATTAAAATGAATTTCAATCGTCAATTATATGTAAACTAGAATCTAGAAATTTTCTCTTTATACTTCAGTTTTATTTCTATGCGCAGACAAAACTCATGTTGTAAATTTCTCTGTTTGTTCATCGGTAATATTTTATAATGTTGTACAATCGTTCACGCTTTTGATTATGTTAGTTTAGACTTTTCATGTCCAGTTTCTTGCTTCAGCGTCACCGAGAAAGAATTCATTTTTAATCACGATGTCTGTGCCCCGCTCGAAACCCCCTCAATTATTGCAACAGGTGCTGAAACATAAGGTGGACAACATTAAGCGAATGAGTGCACATCCACTGATGCCACTCTACTTAACTGGCGGCCAAGATGGCTCGGTGCAGATGTGGGAATGGGGTCACCAGCAAGTCGTCTGCACACCACGCTCACCGGGAACGTTTGCCAAGGTAACGCGATGTCGGTTTTCGCAACACGGCAATAAGTTCGGTATTGCCGACGGCGACGGCAATCTCAGTCTCTGGCAGGTGGGACTTGCAAGCCAAAGCAATCGCCCGTTTTTCGTAAGTAAAATGATGCTCCGCATAAAACGTTTTATAAATTTACGTTACGATGACTGGATATTCTTGATTTTGCAGACCTACCAATGTCACAACAAGGGAATCACAGATTTCGTATTTCTTGGGTCGTGCAGTTTAGTGGCAACCGGTAAGCTGTTTTGGCCGTTGAAAGTAAATCATGCAAACATTTGTTATATAAAACTCATTGCGTGTTTTCCTTAACAGCTGGTCATAGTTCGGAAAGTAAAAATGTAGCCATATGGGATACGCTCCTGCCCCAGAAGAAGGCGCTGGTGTCCGGTGAGTTGTTGGCTATGTTCATTGCGTAACCACTAGTTTTGCGCCAACGCTAGTACTGAAACGAATGATATATTTCCAGCGTTCACCTGCCACGATCAGGGCGCCTCTAGTTTAGCGTATGCGCCGCAGCATCAGCTACTAATTTCCGCCGGCAAAAAGGGCGATGTTAACATATTTGATGTACGCCAACGTGTCTTGCGACATCGGTTCCAGGTATGTGAATTAAATAAGGACGGTTACAAATCTCTTTAGGGCCGTGCACAATATTTACTATGTGTCACTCACTTGTCCTAGGCACACGAACACCCAATCAAATGTCTTGCCATTGACCCAAATGAGGAACACTTTGTAACTGGTTCAGCTGACGGTGATATCAAGGTATGATTTGTTGGAATTTGATCAATAAATATGATTGATTAATGGAATTTTGATCCACATTTCAAACAAATCGTCGCAGGTTTGGGGTCTAACGGTTCATACCCAGCTGTATAGCTTCATGGGAGAACACGCGCGCAGCAGCTTTTTCAAGCACATCGGTCAAGGTGTAACGCAGCTGCAGGTAAATCAAGGTGGACGACTCTTCTCCTGCGGTGCAGACGGATCGATGAAAGTACGGCAACTCCCAGATCGCGAGTCGATTGTACATTCGCTGTACTAAGAGCAGCAAGCACTGTTTCTTTTCCATCCTATATCCAACTACGGTTTCTTGGTACCTGCGCCGTCGGGGCACAAAAAAGGAAGAAAACGAAGCCGTCGGTTGAGATATGATGTGGTACGAATTCAGGGAAAGGTTCTAGCATGCATTACGAGTATTAATCGAACTGAAAGGGACAGCCATGTACGCAACTAAGCTAAACGATTGTTTATAAACCACCTAAAATAACCTCCCATCCCTTAATCTGTCCTATACAACTATTGACAAATACGAATGATAAAATTGTGGAAACGTGTGTGACCAACAGTTGGTATGGGCTAGTTTATATTTGTTGGTTTACATCTAGGCACTTTTTATCATTGTATCGTTCGATATCTATCCACCTAAACTTTCTCTATTACCATTTATTTCGCTTAGAGCCCCATTGAGTTAATAAAAGGGTCGTGTAGGTGTGTACGCAGCATACTCTCATCAGAACATACCTTTTGACAAAGGAAGTATCGTACGATTGATAAGGAGGATTGTTTAACTAACCAATAAAATGAAATGAAACTAGACGAAACAAATGCGATGCAGAGCGACTACTATAGCACGAAACAATTGCCGCAAAATAAGGAATCGCCACGAGGATAGTAAAGATATATTTAACGCAGATACATGCAAACTCAGCGCAGACAATACCGTATTGATGCTTAAGGATAAGATGATGTTATACCAAATACAGATTCAGACGTGAAACTAAAGAAGCGCGAAGGAACGAAAAAAAAACTAACAAAAACTGTGTTGTAACTTTTCGGTGTTAGATGGTTCATTCGGGCACACAACACAACCTGACATACTCGTACAATCAAAGCGGTATAGGGCTCAAATGAATCGAAAATGGAAATGCAAAGGAATACATTATAACTTCCAATCGATCGTACGGCGTAAGCGGACAGCGATCTTACCGAAAAGTGTCACTGTTAGCGCTATATACTTAAAACGCCATTCGCTGTTACTCGAGAAAGGGAATGAAAAATACGTCATGTATCTCAAGTCCCGTAAAATGTTATGTAAAAATGTTAGGGTGATTAGTTAGAACTAATAATCAAAAAGCAGGGTATTTGTGTATTCTAATCAGTTGCTATTCATTTAGGCATTTCAATTACGCTAATAAGTATTCGGACATTCTTTACCATTTCCTCAATTTTTCGCACCAGTTTGATTTCTGCTCTATTTGAGTTTGTTGCTTCATTCTATTCCATTTTATGCCCTTTCGCTACTTGCTTTCGTTCAGATACCTGGAGCTTTCATAATGCCCGGTATCTTGCCGATGTCATGCAATATTAAATTAAACTAAAGACACATTTGAATATTCCATTGCAAATATTAAATAACATTACACAAAACACACCAATCGCAAATAATAAAAGATTATTATCTCATATTCATGTACGAGTTGGATTTAAAACATAAATAGCGCCAAAAGCTGCGTTTCTTGTTAAAAAACTATTGTTATACTTCATCTATCAACTGCGAAAACAGCAAAATTTAAGAAGAAAACAGATCGGTGAAGACCTTCTGTACTCTTTTAAGTCAAAGAAATGACCTGTACACGATAAATCGAACATGGATAGTTGAACCAAATTTAATAGTTAAAAATAAAATTTGATGGTCTGAACAACCTATCGCTAAGGATAAGAACATTCGATAACGACACTATGCCAGATCAAGGATCAAGGAGACGATCAGGGGAGATTTGCAAAGCCATATGGCAAAAAAAACGCATACACAATAAACGACGCAAGCAAGGCGATAATAATGCATATAGAACGGTACATACACTCATAGGTTTTAGCAATAGTATTGAACAGTTGTTAACTGATGTGTAAGATATGACGCAACCAAAACTAAGCAAAAACCAATTATTCCTTCGCCTTCGTCTATATATCGTACTCGGTAATGGCAGCATTACGTAACATAGCAAAAAAAATTCCGTGTTCGGGTTTAGTTTAGTAATTTACTGGACCGATTTGTTTACAGCTTTGTAGATTTTATTCTTAACAGAAAAGAATTGTTATCCTTCAAAATAGCGATACTTTCTCCAAAGGTGCAAACAATTAAGACATTCTATTACTATGCAAATCGCGGAGACGCCCGATATTTAGTGTGCAGTCACTTCCAGGAGATCACTTCATAACTTGTGCAATATGGCTTTTTCTTCTACGCTATTTTTCGCCGCCGCACAGACAGCTGAAACACAATTTTATCAGAAGGGATAAGAACTTCCAACAGTGTAACTACACAGATGCAACACAAGTTAATAGTATGCATAAGCTCAAACAGAAGACGTATGTAACGTTCGATGTAATTGTATATTAGATATAGTTTAGAAAATTGTTTTATTTTTTATTTCAATGTTGATTTATCATTTTATCTTTTGATTTATTTATTTTACTGTCAATAAATGTTATGATATTCACCAACTGTATACTTCTAACCCCTTCCTCGACGCAGCAGTATTCGGATTGCATTTATGCAATTTTTTACTTCTATCGTTCCTGCGCAACATCCTCTATGATGTTCAGATTTTAGATACGGTTTCATGTTTTATTCTTATGAAACTGTTTTTTTTGAAAATTTTGCCTTCTTCTTTTGAAACTGCGAACCATCGCCACTACCTCCTCCGGGAGACACTATGGAATCGTCCTCATCGTTGAGCCGCTTTTCTCCACTAGAAAAAGAAATGAAATGGCATTACGAGCTGCTGATCCCTTCAACCGCAACCAAATCCTGTGATTTGGCGATTCCCCACCTTTTAATCGATACAATCGTAGACTTCGTTTTCGATAGAACGTTCTTCCATTCGTCGTCTGTGCCCTTGATCGCGTATTGGTCAAGGTCTAGTTTCTTCAGTTTGGCCAGCTCCTTTCTCTGTTGCTTCTCAAGCCGCTTAACGTCATCATTTAGCTCCTCGTTAAGGGTCTGTTTCATGGGCACCAGATTGTGTCCCATATCAAGCTCACTTTCCTTGGCCATTGAACCCTCGATCGTGCGCTCCATAACTTGCATGATATAAGCGGTGAGTTTCTTCATGCAATCGTAGAACTTTGCCAGCACCTGATTGCTGGGCATGTTGAGTTCCTCCATCAGCTTATCGATCGTCTTGTTCTGCAACCCACACCCGAGCAGGATGGCTTTTTGCAACGATTCAATTTGAGCTCCGCCCATCTTACTCTGGAAGTACAGCGAGGCCAGATCGGTCGTCAGATCCATGATGAGTTTATACTCGACCTGGCTATGGGTGTACATTTCCAGTCGCTGGATGTCATGGGGAAGAAACACTTCATCGATCGTCCTTTGCGTGAGCTCTGTAAGGGGATGAAGGAAGGAATTTCAATCCACCATAAAGCATTAAGTTTAATTTATACATGGCTTTGATTGCAAGTCTGTAATAGCATTCTTCTCATCACAAAGCTAGTGTACACCCGGTAGAAATCAAGATTTATGTTGTCTTCCAGCGTGCTGAGCCTCCATGACCTTCGTATTTTCTTACCTTTGTCTTTTATCTTCACCGCTTTATTCTCTAGCAACGATAGTGCCAAGCCGGTAGAAAATTTAGTGAATGATTTCCCCAGAAGCTTTAGCACTCGCCGTCGGAAATCCACAAAGTATTGGTTCAACCACTCCTTCGACTCCAGTCGCTCCATGCAAGGATTGATCGGGCAAAGCATAATGCACGAATGCTCCCCGGTAAGCTCGTTCTCCTTTTGGCTAAGGTAAACTGGTACAAACTTTTGGCTCTTCCAAAACCGTAGCAGCTCTGCGGTCAACCCGTACGATGTTCCTATGTAGTCCAATGTTTCAGGGCGCCTCTCGGAGAGTGTCTTTAGCAACGTAGGAATTTTTTTCCTCGGTGCAATCATCTCCTTTAGCAGATCAACTTCCTCATCATCGATCTCCTCGAAACCATTGCCTTCTCCGTTGTCTTTGTCCGCTGTGGAACCTTCCATTATAGGAAATTTTCCTTCATAGTAGTTTTTCAGTAGTTTCAAAGCGCGCTTTCCGTAGCCCATCTGTTTGAAAGAAACCAGAAGACATCGACGAATGAAAACGGGATGCTTTCAGGTATGTCCGTATTACACTCACCCTCTGGTAGTTGGGATGTGTTGCGATACGCACAATGCGCGCACCAGACAGCTTCGGAAACTCGCGATCACCGTACTGCTCCGTGATGTTCCAGGGAATTAAATCTCCGGCCGCTTTCATACCTCTCGTTAGGGAATTATGAAGCGATTGCGAAGAAATCTCTCCCTCAAGGCAAACCTGAATTACAACGAGGATTTCGGGTAGCTGTCTCTTCTTGGTGATCGGGCCTAGGAGGCAAAACAGATTGTGTGCTGGTGCGTCGCTCAACATTTGCAGATCGTTCGGACTGTTTTTGTAGTGCGAAGAAACACAAATGGAAACGATACGCTGCAGAAAAGCTTCTGCTGCCCGATGGTAGGAAAAAAGCGCATCACGATCAACGTAGTACAGTTCGCAATCGTCCGGTGGTGGACAACCTGAGCTGAGGTTCTGCACTACCGTTGCATCCAGACACAGCAGTGATGTAAGCCACGATTCCACCTGATCGTTTGGGCTATAACGAATGGATTCTTCCAATTTGATCTGTAGTGTAGATTGGAGAGGGAAGAAAGTTGCACAGTTACGCGTAATTGATTTTTTTACCGTAGCACTTCGTGATGGAGTGCAAACATACCGGTGGTGGAGCATTAGTGTCCTTCTGTAGCTGCGACAGAAGCTTTAGACTAAGCGATCGTCCCGTGCCCTCGTACCCGTTAATGGTAGAAGCCATAAATACCAGGTGAGATCCCAGCATGGCCTTTACCATAGGCAACGGAATAGCTGCCGCTTCGTCGATTATCAGCAGGTCGGCTGCGTTCAGCAGGTGGGAATCAGTAGGGGAGATGTACTGAATCGTCTGCCTATTGTTTCGTGTTACGTTGATACGAACAATGGCCTTGTTGAAGTCTGGATTCGTCGATCGAATAATCGTGTAGTCAGTGTGCTCCTGATAGTCGAGCACATCGAACCCTTTCAGGATAAATTCGAACAGGGTGATCAAATTCTCTGGAGAAGGCGATGTTACGTAGACGTTTACGTAACCGAATGCTATCGAACCAGCGATCGCAAGACCCATGGCAGCTGATTTACCACGCCCACGGCCAGCAGTTAGTGACGTCGGTGGCTTCAGCTGCTTCTCCGCGAGCGCATCAATAAACTGAGCAACCGCTTTTGCTTGATCGTACGTACGACAAAGGTTTACCAAAGGTCCCGCTGGCGGAGCGTCAGCTAAGCTTTCCTTTAGCTCTGCAAGCTGTTCATTAGTGCTGCTCACTATGGTGGAAACGTCGATCGGCTTCACGTCAGCAGTGCGAGACGACAAGGGAAGCACCGTCAAATCGTCGTTCACTAGCAAACATCGTGAACAGTCGGCCAGAGATAGAATCAAACGTTCATTAAACCTGCAAGTAACGTTCTGGTGTGCCTCTGTGCGGTATCGCTTGTGTACGTCCATGCTCATCGTATACAGTTGCTTTAGAGACGATATAGTTTTGAGCAGCAAGATAACCAACCCACCACCTTCGACGGTTTCTACCGTGCGTGCCAACAGGTTCGGGGTAAGCGCCTCAAAGTCTTGTAGCACACACACGCCGTATGTTTTACCGAGAATAGTATGCGTGTCTTTGTAGTATCTACCGTGGATGGTGGTCGCCACCCGGAACGCATCGAACAAATCGGACTCGTTGATGTCGATCTTCCCGCACTGTATTTTCTTCGCACGTTTCTTACCATGACTGGAAAAAATTGTAAATGTTTAAAAAATAGATTTATCCAAATATATGGTGCTTGATGGTACTGTTGCAACATTATTACTTCGAAATTGCTTCATCCTTGTTTTTGTAGCACCATAGCACCGTTGGACGTGCCTTAACCGATGCCTTCGTCAGGATGTCGTAAAGTATCGGAACTTGATCACGCGCTTTATCGCCGACCACGACGAACATTGTTCGGTGGCCCAATTTAACGCCATTTTCGATCATAACGCGAATGCGGTTGTCAATTTTTTTCTTCACCATTTTATACAGAATACTTGTACGCGTTGAATAAAGCAGAAATTCAAGAAATAAATTTCTTTCTGCAACCCTCGAACTATTAGTGCAGCCGGCTTCACGTGGAAACTCAAAACAAATGCGGTTCTAGTTATGACATATACAGGTTGACACTTAAAAACACTGACGGTGTGTTAGGTTGCCAAGGTGAATAGATAGTGTCACAGGAACTAAGCCAAACAGCGCCGTGCGAAAGATCGCATATACAGATGTGTCTGCGAGACGTAAGCTAGTTTAAAAAATGGCGCAAAAACATGAAGAACAAGTTGTTGATGAAGTTTTCTCACAATTTCCATGCCGTGAAGCGATCGTTCGTAAGCTGTACCAGTACTATGGGACAGGGGATCATTTCCCCCCGGCCATTTATATGTATGGTCACACGTCGACGGGAAAATCGTCGGTCCTACAAACTATGTTGTCGCGTCTAGCCGGTGTAAAGTACATTGTGCTCAATACGATTAGTGCGTATACGAACAAAATCTTCTTCGAGACCATAGCTCACGGATTACACGAACGTGTGCTCTCTTCGGAAAACAATTATAGCTACAGTCGAAAGCTGGAGTATATGAAGGATTTTCTGGCGGAGCTGAGGACGCTCGATCCGATCTTTTCATATGTGATCGTGCTAGAGAACGCAGAACGTTTGCGCGACATGGAGCATAATGTACTACCGGTAATGCTGCAGCTTCCCGAGGCAACCGGATTGAACATATCTGTCGTGCTTGTTTCGTCGTTGCCGTACGAGAAGTACTACACCAAAACGGGCTTGCCATCACTGGTGAAATTGTTCGTGCCGGAGTACACACGGGACGACATCCAGCGTATTTTGGTGAACGATTTTGAGAAGGTAAGCTAATGTGTAGACAATAAACTAATTGATTAACTATATTAACTTCACCTATTTGCCTTACTCGGCAGATTAAATTGGATGCACACGACCGTATCAGTTTATCCGATAGCTCGCAAACAGAACGGGAGAAAAGGCTATGTTTGCTGCAAACAACACTAACAAAAGAATTTTACGCCAACTATGCGAACATCTTTCTCAGCACCTTTTGGAAGGTCTGTCGGGACGTGAAGGAGCTGCAACTGGTAGCAGACGAGTGCTTTGCAAAGTATTACGAACCTGTGCTGGACGGAACGATCGAAGCGCGTGATGCGATGAAACTATGGCGTAATATCTCAAAAGTAATGAAAGCAGCTTTGGGTACAATCTACATGCGACTGGGGACGAATAACCAGGAGGAGGGATCGATGCGTCTAGCTCAGAATGTCGAGCTGCCGTATTATGCCAAGTATTTATTAATTGCCGCGTATCTGGCCAGTCACAACGCCGCCAAGGAGGATAAGCGGTTGTTTATGAAAAATCACGGCAAGCAGAAAAAACGACTGCGAACGGTGAATGCTCGTGCAAAAGTAGTCGAAAAGATGGCCACCCAGCTGGGACCGAAACCGTTCAGCGTCGACCGACTGTTGGCTATTTTTTACGCCATCATGGATGATAAAATCGGCCTGACGTGCAACTTGCTGGCACAGATTCCTACGCTGGTGCACTTGAAGTTCCTAACGTATGCTTCCGGCGAAGGCAGTGCACTGGATGGGTCGGCACGATTGCAGTGCACAGTCGGGTTGGATTTCATCATGCACATTGGGAGAATGTTGGGCTTTAATGTGCGACAGTATTTGTGCGATTTCTACTAGTTACTAAACATGATTTTTAATAAATATTCCGGTAGGTCGGATATATGAATTGTTTCAGAAAGGGTCGTATCGCGCGAACGTAGGTCCATTAGTCCACTTCGTAGAGCTTCGTCGCGCAGTACAAGAGTATATGGAACACCAATAACGTCAAGATGGGCAATCTGCTGTCTGTAGTCTGTTTCCGGCGTTTTGTTTTGTTTGAGAGCGCAGTTCAGTACGGAAAGCTGTGCTTTGCGGAGAACAATGGATAGATGCTTAGAAAGGTCGACCAAATCTAGCACTAAACGGTCATCTGCGAAATAAAAGAAATTCAAAATGAAATTTATCGAAATCGTTTGCAGTAACAAATTACTCTTACCTTGCAACTGGTAAACGATGCCACACTTGAACGGGGCTATTTTGCGATGTATTTTTAGGCCTTGCTCGGATGAAGGGGATTCCAGTGCATCCATCAGGACAGCCAACGTGGCTCGATTGAGATCGTGCCGAACTCGTACGATGGCGGGAACAATTTTCTTCTTCGAATTTGGTATCGTCAGGAACATTTTTCCCACCTCATCATCACCCACGCCGCGAAGAAATAGCTCCAAATGCTCCAGTTCTACTTCCACTTGGTGTTCGGTCCGTTCGGCAAAACGGCTGCAAATGGAAACTGTTGTCTGTTCTTGATTTTTGCCTGGCCGTGCATCAGAGATGAAGTATCGACCCGGATTGTCAGAATAACGCATCCACCAGATCTTGCGCTGTCGCTGTGTTTGATAAACAAACTGATTTGCCATCTGCGGTGGAAGCAGGTAGGTAGTGCATAGTTCAGTACCGGACGATAAGTCCAATATAAAGTTACATCCCAGCGGCACGGAGTATGCCTTCCTTTCTTGTTCGGTCATAAGACCGAAGGGAAAACTAAGTGGATAGTTATGGCGAATGCAATTCAAATTTTCTCTTAAACTCATGCTGCTGCTTCCAGTGTAAACGGGTATGGAGGATGGTCCAGCTGTCGAGCCACCCATTCTGTGGTTCCATTCCTTGCGCACGTTGTCTTGCAACATTTTACCGATGGGCGTAAAATTCAAACGTCGAATTTCTCTGTCTCTAATAGAAAAGTCTACATATTTACTACGCTTGCAGGCCTCTAATAATTCAAGAAAAGTTTTGCCAGATCGGACTTTGCTCGACATTTTTTACTCTGTATTCTGTCGCTTTGCGACAAGACTTGCAAACAATAAAATAATAGAAATTATGAGTTTTGCAGCGCATATCACACTCCTTGAGGTTGCTCCAGAGCAATGTTTCCTGGCGGTGCTACAAAATATTCCTCTTCCGTTAGGATAGCATTCCGAAGCACATCTTCCTGACGATCGCCATCGTCGACTGTATCCGAACGTAGTGTTAACTGCCTCTGTTCCAGCACACAGTACAGGGGTTCTACGCCGTCAGTGTCAATATGGAGAATATTAGAAGCAAAATCAATAGAATCTTGCAAGGTTTTATGGGCTTCCCTGTGTGAAAAAATACAGATAATATGGTCATGTTGTGTATTTCTTACATATTATTCAATCCTACTTGCTATCGAGGTTTACGAGCGACAAACGTTCCAGGAGTCGCACTGTCTGCTCAGTAAGCGCTATTAGTGGTATCTCCCTATTAGTGCCTTTGCTGTTTCCTATCGCAGAACTCCCTACCGGCTGCTGAGGCACTTTTGTCGGGCGCCGAAGTCGCCTTTCCTGCCAAATGGAGTACAGCCTGACTTTTTGGGCAGCGGCTTGCGGCTTGCGTTTTATCGAGAATAAGCTTCGCTGCACGGTAAGCGTAGTGATTTCTCGAAACATCTTCAGCTTATCAATACGTTCCAGAATTCCCCATACGCTGTTCAACGCGCTTGGGGATTAGATAACTATAATAACAATCCTAAGCAACGACTTTTGCCGAACTTACCACTTCTCGTGACAAAAACAAACTGAAATGACAAGTGATTTCGCCGGTACGAAGTGTGGAGCTCTTCTTCTTCTTCTCAGCCTACACGCACAGGAAAAGTGGAGACGTCAGCGCTCACACTATGTATTTGTTATTGTTTGCAATTCAACTAACCCAATATGTGCGGCATATTCTGCTACATTTGTGCCAATAATGATCTTTCCGGCGGAGATGTCATAGTAAGCCAGGCTCGAATGGTGTGCTTTGGCAGGAAATCTAAAGTTGTGCTTTTTTCAGCTACAATCATGCCTTGATCTTCTGGAAAACCGTGGTCCTAACTATAGTGGGCGGCTGCCGGTTGGTTCGCAGATACTTTTCTACGGATCTGTCCTGTGGCACCAAGGAGCAACGTTATGCAAACAACCTCTGGAGACCGACCGTACGGTGCTGGTGTTCAATGGCGACATCTTTCAGATGAGAGAGGATCCGGAAGAAAGTGATACGATTTGGTTGCTAAAAAGAATAGAGCTCTGCCACAACGAAAAGGAACTATGCCATTTGTTCAGCCAGCTTAGAGGTCCATTTAGTGTAATATTCCTTCGAAAGCAAGAAAACAAGCTTTTCTTTGCCCGTGATGCTGTTGGGAGAAACTCCCTGCTTTTTGGAAGAACGCAAGATGGAAACAATAATATGTTTATTACAAGTGTTGGTGGTATGTTTTCCGGACATTTGTTATTTTTATGTTAATGATCACAACCCCTTTGACATGGATTCATTTGATCTTAGGAAATGTTCCGGCAAGCACCGTTAATGAATGTCCGCCATGTGGACTATATTACATTGACCTAAAACGACTAGAAGAACCACACCCGTTCGGTTTGCTTCCATGGACAAAAGACTATGCAGAAGCGGAAGGCCTGTTCGGAAGTTTGTCTATTGGGGAATATATAGCGCAGCCATCGTTAGACCATTACCAAGTAAACATTTTGTCCTCAAAACGATGAGAACAAGATTTAAAATTTCATTTATTTCTTTTCAGTACGACTACGATTTTTACAGAATGTTACATAGCGGTTCGGCACATGCAAAAAATCTGTTTGAATATCTTTTTCAATCACCTCACATTAATAAAGTGTGCGACGAGTTACTATTTGCGTTACGGGAATCGGTAAAGGAACGAGTTGTGAATACCACAAAATCCTGCAAAGCCTGCCTTAGCACGATACCAGCATGCACACATGGAAAGGTGGCCCTTCTTTTCTCTGGCGGTATAGATTGTACTATTCTAGCTTTGCTGGCGGATGAATTCGTGTCACGTGAAACTCCAATTGATTTGTTGAACATTGCGTTTGAAAAAGTCAATCGATCGACAATGCAAATTACAGCCGAATGGAACGTTCCCGATAGAGTCACAGGACGAGCAACAGTAGACGAGTTACGGTTGCTCAGGCCAGACCGGTAGTTTGAAGGAATCTACTTCATTGTTAAAAATGGTTTTTATTTCCCTGATTTTCTCTATCTGTTTTAGGATGTGGAATTTTGTAGAGATTAACGTTACACGACGAGAGTTGGAAAGGCACAGAACAACTATATCCAGCGTTGTTTCTCCATTACGTAATGTTTTAGACGAGTCATTAGGTGCAGCTTTATGGTTTGCTACGAAAGCAGTAGGACTTTGCAATGGAGCTCCGTACAAAAGTAACAGCCGGGTATGTTTTGTCATCACATTGTTTTTTTTTAAATCAGCATGGTTCGGTTTTTTTTTAGATCATGCTGTTGGGTTCTGGAGCAGATGAACTGTTCGGTGGGTATTCCCGACACAAAGCGGCATTTGAACGATGTCTGCGAAATCAACAAGATGGTGTCGGGGCAGACGAAGCATTTGAAAACGGATTCCGTGCCTTGACAGAGGAGCTGAATTTAGACTGGAAGCGATTACCGAGCAGAAACTTAGCTCGTGATGATAGGGTAATATGTGACAATGGTGTAACTCCTCGAACACCATACCTCCAGGAAAATTTCATTGCAATCGTGCGTTCATTGAAAGCATCGCAAAGGTGCTATCACCCGCTTGGCCCCGGGATTGGAGACAAACTTATTCTACGGGCTTGTGCCTATAAGCTCGGTCTAGTTCAAGCATGTACGTTGCGAAAACGTGCTTTACAGTTTGGTTCTAGGATAGCCGATTCCAAACAGAATGCCCGGGATCGATCAACGTATTTAGAATCATGACAATGAGCGCAAAATAAACTGGAAACCGTTGATTCCAAACTTTTCAAAAAAATCCATATCATGGAGTCTGGTTACTAATGGAATCTTTTTGATCCACGTAGTGGGTTTGGATGCTTGAACCAATTTGATGGTCCTGGTAGAATGATGGATAACTATCATCAGAATTGTTAATAAAATAAGGTAAGTTTCTTAGAATAAGCGACAGC